>JXSR01S008272.1:23613-35181 GCA_000969725.1 Ophiothrix spiculata
TTTCGTGCCTGGTTTCGTGTATGCTTACTAATTTCGTGCCTATCCACACTACTTGGTTCTGTGTCCAGCCTAAATATCTTGCACAGAATACAAATTAAGTAACATTTTCGTGCCTACTGACATTTCGTGCCTGCTTACACTAAGGATCGACCAAAACCTGGAACCTCTCAAATTCCAAACAAATGTCCACATTGGACACACTCATTGATACCCGAGTCACACTTTGGAACACATGAGCTCCAGTCTATATTTGGATTTTAAATATTAGCATTTTCACCAATCTGACATCAAGACTTTGCAAGATCAGTCAGATAACCAGCAGATTTGATAGTTATCATGATACACAAATTTGACCAGAAATACATGCACGTGCTTAAGTTTCAAGCATAAACAATAACACTATGGCTCAAATAACTTCTCAATTTGTACTGATAACCATCAAGCCAAAAATTTGACCAACAGAAAGTCCAAGTCATTTCCATCCCCAAACTAAGATTAAATCCATCTCAAGTATCCCTAACTGGCAACATGTCACTTTGATTTTCTACCCAAAACACACCCCTCCCTAAAGCAATCTTAAAACTGTACACCGACCCGAAGTGACCCCAAACGATATCTGCCCCTGAGATACTATCTTATTGAAATAGCGATATCAGCAGTATATTTCACATAATTTCCTTTTAATATGTTATTTATTGTGACAGAAAAGCATCCTTTAATTACAGCCCGTAAGCCAAATAAGCCAATCACATCCTATGTGCTATATCAAAGCAACAAATAGAGGCACTGGACTAGCTGAACTACATCCTTGTATTTCCTTGAAAGATTTGAGGATTTTTTATACCCTTTCGCAAATGAATAAGTGCAAATACCTTTTTCTTTCCTTATCCCTACTAAGCATCAGGCTTTCTTTTAGATATAAACATCTGCTCAGAAATAGAAGGGTCAAATGGGCATTTTCTCAGCATCTTTAACCAAGGATCTCTTGCAATGAGCTCTAGTCTAAGAAGAATTTGGATTTTAAATATTAGCATTTTCACCAATCTGACATCAAGACTTTGCAAGATTTCGGTCAGATAACCAGCAGATTTGGTAGCTATCATGATACACAAATTTGACCAGAAATACATGCACGTGCTTAAGTTTCAAGCATAACCAATCACACTATGGCTCAAATAACTTCTCAATTTGTACTGATAACCATCAAGCCAAAGAAATTTGACCAACAGAAAGTCCAAGTCATTCCCAACCCCAAACCCAAACTAAGATTATATCCATCTAAAGTATCCCTAATTGGCAGCCTGTCACGTTGATTTTCTACCCAAAACACACCCCTCCCTTAAGCTATCTTAAAACTGTACACCGACCCGAAGTGACCCCAAACGATATCTGCCTTTAAGATACTATCTTATTGAAAAAGCGATATCAGCAGTATATTTTCACATAATTTCCTTTTGATATGTTATTTATTGTGACAGAGAAGCATCCTTTAATTACAGCCCGTAAGCCAAATAAGCCAATCACATCCTATGTGCTATATCAAAGCAACAAATAGAGGCACTGGACTAGCTGAACTACATCCTTGCATTTCCTTGAAAGATTTGAGGATTTTTTTTTATACCCTTTCGCAAATGAATAAGTGCAAATACCTTTTTCTTTCCTTGTCCCTACTAAGCATCAGGCTTTCTTTTACTAGATACAAACATCTGCTCAGAAATAGAAGCGTAAAATGAGCATTTTCTCAGCATTTTTAACCAAGGAACTCTTGCATCCTAGTTTAAAAGCTTTTAAAGACTCAAATTACAGACGGTTCATTAAAAAATGATTAAGTTTCTTTAAATTCGAAAAAATGTGGAATTTGACATTTTGTAACACATAACAATCAGGTCTTCATCATAACCCCAATTATGTCTACCCCTGAGAGGCCACCGTGTCCGACAGGAATTTGATCCCAAGATTGTAAAGGAACCAGGGGATCATTGAAACAATTTTTGAATTTTTGAACCTTTTTGAAAATTTCCAAGTATAGATTAATAAATCAAAATTAATTTTCCAAGCGTGTGTGATACCTTGCAAGTAAGTGATCCCTACAAATTTCATTTTTGTAGAACCAAAAATGAATTTATGTCAATTTTGAAAACTAACAACGAAAAAAACAACCATTTCTAAGAATTCTCACCAACAGGTCACCTTCCACTTCAATTTTGTTGTTTTCTTTCTTTTCCCCTCAATCAGGTTTTGTCATTAACTGGAGGAATAGAACAAAAAGGGCTGATATCTTCAATATTTTCCATATTGTTTTTCCAAATTAAATATTTCTTCAGATGAGGGGTGCATTGGCTATGTCACTGCTGAAAGCTCCAATATTCTAGCCTTGGTTCAAGGCTGACTTGTACCATTTTCCCGAAATGATATGTTAGTTCAAGTGGAAATAATATAGGCCCTAGGCCTTACTGTCTGTGCAAAATGATTTTCCAAAATGCAAAACCGGTATAGGCCTACTACTGGCTTGGTCAACATTTTGAACTGGGCAGTATTCCAATAGCTTATCTTCATCATAGGGTCATGTCTTCATATTACACAATCTATTTTTCAACCAGATAGGTTGGATTTAGAGAACTTTGTGTTTACAAATTCCTGTGATAATTTTAGATATTTCAGACAGTTGAAACTTGAATTTCTGAGTATGGTCAATTGTCATGATTGTGAAATGGAAAAACTGTGATAGCATTTCCCTGAATGTGCTGTGGCATATGTTCTCAGGGCCAATTTATACCAGTATCAGTTATCATAAGGCCCATCATATATTCTTTGGCTTATAAAAGTCATGTCTGTCAAATAACTAGTATAGTAGCTTTTACTGTTCAGACCTTGGCTCGCTGTATATGTAATTTGTTTTCTTGAATGGGAAACAAAAAGGTATGAAACATAATAAAAGATGGCTTTAAAAGTATAAAACTAACAAGAGCCTGAAAATTTCTGAGACTTTATTACCTAAGGACTTGGGGCAAGTCTACAATATTCTTGGTTTTGCACCTCTTACAAAGCTGGTTATTTTTTATCTCATTTCTGCCATTCGAATTAAGCATTTACTTGAACTTCACAGATCCGCATAGTCAACAAAAATTATTTACACTCTTGGTATATGCTATAGAGCTTTATACAAAATGTATTTAAAGGTGCAATTCATGATTTTTATGTGAAAAAAGCCTCACCTATTTTCTAAAGAAGAGTACAACAAAAAATGTATTCTGAAAATTTCCCTTGATTCCGACCACTTGTTTTCAAGTTATAAGTTTTTCATCATTTTAAAAAATCCCCATAGGCTACTGTGTTGTAATTACTGTCGGGGCCCTGGCAATAATTAGAAAATGACACACTTTCTCACTTTTCTAAAAAATGCAAGAACTTTTGAGAGAATGGTTTGGGGATTATAACATATCACTCAAGCATTCTTATTAGCTAAAAAAACTCAATTTGCATAGGGTGACATTGAGCATGAAAAGTGGATCATGAATTGCCCCTTTAACTTAAAGCATTCAATATTATTGAATCAGGTAACTTTATGTTGATTCTAGGCAGAGTTACGAGGTGTGTGATGTACTTTTCCTAAATGTGACAATTGTATGTTCTTCAAATGTATAAATATAGCCAATCATTCACTATTTAAGATGGCTGACCTTTCCAAACAGAAATTGAATAATTCTGATGCTATTTTGAACCCTTTGAGATGTACCTTTTTCCTATAGGAAATCAGAGAGACCATATTCTGTGAACCGTTGGATGGGACAGAATAATATAATATACCGACAAACTTCGAAATGGGATGCAAAAAATATTAACAGTACTGTATCCACTTGGAGACCCAATTGGATACCAACAAAAGCTATAGTGCAGTTTTCTTTGATGAAGAAGTAAGGAAATTGAGCTGTTGCAAAAACTGATAAAACAGATTGTCTTTTAACACAAGGCCACAATTGGTGGCACTCATTCAAACGTGAAGATATAAGATGTGCATATTGTTTCTTTTAAACAGTGCATTTAAGAGAACAAGTCATTAAAAACCAAAAACCTACTTTAAAGATGTTGAAACCCTGAGACAACAAAACTTTGCATATTATATGCATGCATATTATATGCATAGAAATTCTGTTCTCAATCCTCTCATGAGATGCCCATCTAATTACTGTTTCAATATATAAAATCTTGAAACAAATGACTACTGTGTACCTTTCGACTTGCAACTTTGACAAATATATATATTCTAAATTATTCTAGCTCTTAGGAAGAATGGTGTGTAGTGCAGTAGGTGTTGAAAGGAAATTTGTCTGTTCCTGTCTGTGTTGGAGGTATAAATCCTACCTGAGTTAACCTACACATTTAAAACTATTGGATTGAACCACACAAAATACGGTATGTCTAGCTCAGGGGTTGTCAACTAGCGCTGCACATGCCAAATTTGGCGCTTTGACAAGTACTGATGAGACTTTAACTCTCTCAAAAAAAAATAAAGAAATACATAGAAAATGGGTGTTTTACCAGGTGTCAAATGAGTACCGGCATTCTTTAATGCTGTGAAGGTAACAGATTCGTGAGGAAGGAGGTTGGCAATCACAAATATAGACAACTGTGGAGTCTGGCCCAATCGCTTCAAAAGTGAGATGGTTACTCTGGATCTTAGCAGTACAGGCCGTCCCATTTTCCTACAACACCATAAAGTACAAGAGCATGTTGACTCACAAATTATTGCCAATTCAATTACAAATTGCTCCAGGAGCATGTTTGAAGACTATAAACATGCTCCTGGAGCATTTTATGTCAAACAAGCTCTTAGAGCATGCATGATTGGTAGTTAATTTAAAATTTACTAATTGATCAAACACACTCCTGTATAATTTGGGGCCAAAAACTCACAAGTGGTCACTTTACCTAGTAGTAGTGACATCACCAACAACCAACATATCAAAATACGAATTCCACAACATAAAAATACCATATGGTTATGCAGGGTAATTTTCAAATCAAAGCAATCAGATGTAAAATCAAAAATAAACAAAACATATGAACCAAATATTATACAACAACCCCTTTACCTTCACCTTTTCCACATTTATGTATTCAAATCAAATGAGAAATTAGTGCATGAAAAAAGCAGATCTTTACTCTAACCCATAGAAACAAAATTACAAAATTAAGCTATATCATCCACATTCTTTCAAAAGATACAAGTGGAAAAATCAACATGGCACTAACAGTTTAGATTGCATCAAAAAAATGAAAACCTCAAACCACCAACATGGGAACAAATGCAAATATTCAAAATGAACCAAAAATTATTATATGAACAAAACAAAACACATTTCCATAATCCAAAATTTTTTAGAATAATTTACAATTTTGGTTCTGAAATATGGTGCATAAGAGAACAGAATTTCACTCCAAAAGCAAACATTTTTACCAATAACCAGATAATAAGATTGATTTAGTACAACAGAACAAAATACCATTTTAGTTTTGAAATAAGGTGCGTAAATAGGAAGAATATTACACTCCAATCCAGAATAACCACGGGACTCACCGCTTCCTTTGCGTGGACTTTGTTTTCCTGTAATCATGAAATATAATATATAAAATCTTAAGCTTCCTTGTTTGCCAGTAAACTGCCACACAATAGTTATGTTATGTTAGTAGTAAATCATGATCTAAAGAACTTTATGGTTTGTTGCAAATGTCCCATCTATAAGATAACCATTAGGCCTAACACCCTAGTCACATAACCACCAGTCACTGACCGGAGTCTGGTAAGCCGAAGGAAGCCGCAAAGCTGAAATGACATTGGTATGACATCGGTGAATGCTTGCAAACTCTAACAATGCCCGGTCGGTCTCCCGTCGGTCTTCGGTCGGTCTCCTGAGGTTATTAGACCATAACTGAAGACATCATGTACAAGCCGCAAGGTTTTAACTCAGAATTTAATTCTTGCGGCCTGCTTCCGGTATCTCTATGGCTCACAGACACCGGTCGGATACCAGCCAGTGTCCAGTCGGACAGTGGCGGTGTCCGATTGGTGTCTGCTGATATCTACCTGGTATGATGTCGTAAACAAATCGTAACCTCGCCGCAAGGTTATGCGTCCAGGGTATATGGCTTGTATTCCAGAAAGGTGTTTAGCAAAACCACAGTTTTAACTGGACACCCAACTGTCCAGGAATGATGCGCACCATTGCAGGTTTCAAGTCGAAAGTTCAATGAGCCGTGCTGTTGACGAGAAATCAAAACAAACTAAACACTTTTCTGGAATATGGGCCTTACTTTCTAAATCCAAGTGTAAAAATCCAAATTTGCAATAAACTCGACCTAAATAATTCTTAATTACCCATAAATTATATTTCTGTAAGCAATTTCATGTTGAAAAGGGTTTTTTCTATCGGAATTTTGCAATCACTTCTCATAGGCCATACAAATGAGCATCCAGAATTCAAATAAGATATAAAGGTCTAAATAATATATTGTAGTGAAAATAAATTTTCCATTTCAGCAACAAAAGAGATTTTGCAGACTGCAATTTGATTTGAACTGCTCCATAATATTCTGCAAATAGCAAACATTTAAATTTTCTATGATTTTCAAAATAAAGAAACATAAGATTCACATATTTAGAGTTTTCAGAAATTTGTATGTAAAAGCAATCTTGTTATTTTCAAAATTAACAAACAGTACATGAAACATTTAAAAAATCATAAAACATAACAAAGTATTGCTAAATAGATTCAAAATCTAAGATAAAAACATTCTTTCATAAAAATGTATTGCCTAAGTCACAAATTTTGACAAAATATGTAAATGTATGATAGCTTTTTCCTTAAAATGATAAAACTCTTCTACAATTTGTGTGTAAGTTGGTGTAGCAAACAATTATAGTTTACACCAGCTTAAAATAACTCCAATTCCATGAAAGTTAATTAACAAACACGTAAATCATTAACATATATAATGTTTTCCTGTTGTAAGTAAAAACCTGTCACCCAGATCCTGATTCAACAAACTATTCCAACAACAATGAAATTAGTCAATGAAAAAATTAATCAAAATGAAATTATGTAACTGAAACTGAAAATAAGTTGAACATTTTGTATCAAAAAAAGTCAAAAAAATAAGATGAGTTACTCACTGCCAACAGTACCATAGTGCAGGGAATGGTAGCTAGTAGCTGGTCGCATACCTAAATAAGGAATGGATTGGGAAAAACATTAACATGCATGGTATTTCAAAAAATAAACTTAATTTATACTTTTATCTTAATTAGTTGGATTTTCCTTAATTTTTTTATAGAAATTATGCAAAGGCCTTATCAAAAAAGCTAGCCCTTAATCCTTTCCTAACCCTAAAGCTATCCCTTATGCTATATCTCCGAAACTATAAAGAATTTTGAGGTGAAATTTTGGATTTACAATCATTTTACAAAAAATATACTACTTCCGGATGAGCTCGGGGGGATGAGAATGTGATCGGAACCCAAATTTTACAAGGAATCCATTTTTGGCATCAAATTCAAAATCTTCACAAAATAGGTAGAAATCATCTAATTGATAGTTCTAGGGAATGGGTTTTTTTTTCAAATTTTTGATTAACTTCTTAGTTTTCACAAAAATGGGCAAAAAGTGCCAACAAATCACAATTGGGGGGAATAAAATGTGGTTTTTTTGCCTATTCTGAAAAAAATTGTCAAAACTAGGGGATTAAACAAAAAATTGAGAAAATATTCCCAAGAATCATCCATATAGATGACTTGTACCTATTTTTTAACATTTTTGCAAAATAATATTTTTTCTAGACTAGTTCAAAAAAAATTGGCAAAATAACTCATTTTTGGTGAGTTACTAAAGAGCAAGTTCACACATCAAAAATCTGATGCTATAAATAGATTCCTTGTGAAATACCCTTTCAAAAAATTTATACTTTTATACCAACTATTATATAGTTTATTTTATTAGTTTTCAAGCTATGATCAAAATAATTTTTTAGAAATTGTGAGGCTCTGACCTCCCTTAAGCTAATCCTACTCCTTAATTGAACTAAACACAGAAAGCAACCCTAAACCTATATCCCTAAATTCAGGATGTCATTGTCCTAATTTAAGTATGGTTGATCTTTTTTAAAATATACCCCTGCTTTTCTCTTATCATTTAGAGTAGGCTCCAGCTTGATTTATTTTCTAAAATAAACTCACTGCTATTATTGTTTTGTACCTATATAGTGTGATGTTTGTTGTTGTGCTTACATAGATGCTGCATAAGTATGTATTAGAATATCTTCAATTTACACATCCATGGTTTAAAAGCTTATTCTGAATTTCAAGGGAATAAAATTACTTTTTAGAGCAAATATAAAATTCATCTTGTAATGATAAACTATGTTTTTTAACACTACTGGTTTTACTTGAAAATGTTAAGGCCAAAATAAATAAATAAATAAATTGGTTGGTTGTTGTCCACAACTTTTTCTGAGGTGGAGCGGCTGAGCGGAAAAACTTTTTTTTTAATTATTTTTTTTTAACTTGCCTTTGGCTTTGACCAAGTATAAATTGTAGAAAAAAATGGGCAAATTGGGATGTTAACCTATTATAATGAATACCACTTCATTCATGTTTTTAACTTGATTAGAAGTGTTAATTTTTTAATAACTATATTTACAACACCAAATACAACACCAAATTTTAAAAATTTGGTGCGGTATTCTTTTGTACAGTACAATTGTTTTCCCTGTTTCAGAATTAAGGGCGGTCAGTCGAGGAGAATCAAACCCTTTTTTTTTGCTTGTTTATGGGGGGAGTTACCACCTTCATTAATCCCATACATTAAACCTTCCCATTCACAGCATATAATTTTCCTGTGTTATTCAATCATACAGTAGAAACTCATTATAACGAAGTAGCTGGGGACAGACAAATTACTTCCTTATATCCAAAGTTTCATTTTATCAGGGTTTTTAAAACAATAAAATACAAAACAAATTAGTAAAATGGTACAGGAAAATTACTACTTTATAACAGGGCTTTTCTTATATCAGATTTCGTTATAATGAGTTTCTACTGTACTTCAAATTGAAATTTATATCATACAGCAAGAACCTCATCACTTAGTTGTCTGGGTGTAACACACTAGCCTCAAATGTCATGTATCAATTTCATCCTTGACTTATTACTTTACCTTAATTACTGCCAATAATAATTGGATACGCCTTATCACCTGGATAGGTTCTATAAACTGTACCTTATTCATATTAGGCAAAATAAAATTAATTGTTTGTCTCAAAGCTCCCGCGCGCGTTAGTTTTAGTGTGCGCGTTAGTTTTTCAAAAAGTCGAAAAAAAATTTTTTTTTGCCTTTTTTAATTTTTTTTTTGAAAAATAATTGGCAAAAATTCCATATGAACTCCTTTTATATTTACTTGCAACATAAAATTTAATATTAAATTGGTTCTTTATTCTGTTTAAAAAAGGCCAATCTTAACATTTTGTATCTGACATGTAAATACGTATATGAGGAAGTACATATGGAACTCTTTTCTATTTAGAATAGCACTCATGGCTTCTGTCACACACGAAAAAAAAAATCTTTAAAAAAAAATAATCAAAAATATAACCGCATTTCGCTTTAGTTTTTAAAGAGTGGAGAGCTTTGAGACAAACATTTTTTTTAAATGGCCTTATTCTCTTAACTTATATTACAATCTTATATTCCAATCTGGTATTTGAAGTATTTATGTTTTTTTTATTTGTATCTAGTTGGTGTAGTCTTAATTAAAAGACAGTAAATACTGTAAACAGGGTTATTTTCGCAAGGGCTTCATTTTTGTGAATTTCACGAATCAACATCTTACCGCGAATATAATACCCCGCGAATACATTCATTTTATGTGCAAGTCTATGTAATGAAGCTTTAAAATGCTAATTTAACATGTGCGAAAAATTGTCTGGTTTCGCAGAATATTCTGCTCGCGAAAATATTCCAGTTTACAGTATTATGCCTTAGCGTGTAAATTAACCTAGTTAGATTACTCTACTACTAGTACTAGTCTTATCAGTAAAATTCTGAATGGATAAAGTGATTTTTTACCCCAAAAAAAGCATAGTATGATATTTCTTAGAAAAAAAGATTTTGACACCAGCATTATCTGCCGAAGTGAATTTTATGAACACATTTTCTCTAATTTTCATGGATATACCTCTTTCCAGTTCGAGTGTTATAATTTTGACAACCTTTTTCCTGATCTTTTCATGACCACAATTCATTTCAATTTTTACTACAGACGTGGCAATTTAAAATACACTGGGACCTGTAAGCTGTAAAAATCTATCAGTGGCCTAGATTGCAACACCGTACCCAACCACATACGGTAGTGACTGTTGAATGAAAAAATCAAAACTAGGGACTTCAATTTGTTAAAATGTATTGGGTAAATCAGACAGTTGAAGCTCAAAGCTTTGGTTTAAACAACATGATGAGTGTGACTAGTGTGGGGGTTTTGCCTCAAATTGTGGGAATCTGTCATGAGATGAACTGGTAGATCAAAGGTGGAAGCTGGATCAGTACAGAGATGAGACAGACATTGGCCCTGTGTGTTATTAGCGTTAGGCCAACAAAAAAATAATTGTTTGATTGGCGTAACATAGAAAAAAAAATAGGGTAGGTAGGTCGGATTTTATTTTTTTTATTTTTTTTTTCTAAGTCTATGTTTCACTTACAAGAACACAAAATATACGACACATATAGAAAAACATCTTCACTTTTTCTATAACACATCTTATATTTGTCATTTTGAATGCCCTGCAAGTCATATCTTGGGCTCCCATGAATCGATTCCATCAAATTTGGGATTTGGAGGTTTTTTACCATGCTCAAAAAAATAAAAATATCTAGGGTCGGTGGTAAAATTAGGGTCGGTCGGGTTACGCCAATCAAACAATTTTTTTATTTAGGCCTTAGTCTCAGACTCAACCTGAATGATATGTGATTGACAACATGATGAAATTTGTAACTCCCAGTTTTAAATATGTTATCGTAGAGTGCCAGTAAATAAATGTCACGTTTTTCCAGTTTCTGTTTCGCTTCATCGTGACAATGTGGCTGATAAATTGTGACAAACTATCATCAATTCTGATTTAGGACAAATGCAACTAATATTTTAGCATCTGTTTAGCCAATCATATCTGCTCGTTTTTTGTGGTAAATGTCATGTTTTGAAGCAAAACATATATACTGGCACTCCACGTTATTCAAAAAGTATATAAAACCAGAAATATTTAAATTCACAATTGACATTTTGCATTAAACTTTAATGAAAATGTCAATTGTGAATTAAATATTTCTGGTTTTAAATGGATTCCTGTTAAAATATTGTGTTGCTTTTTAATGAAAGATTATTAAAAGAAAGAAAATAATTCTTTAGGTTAATCACCAAGGATAACACAAGAAAGAAGCTTATTTCAATTGGGCTCAAAGATGTTTCTCCTGGATGCAGCTGATTTGACAACAAGCATAGATGTAGGCCTATCCCAGGGGGGGGG
>JXSR01S008273.1:26392-37333 GCA_000969725.1 Ophiothrix spiculata
GAAGAGTCGGACATACTTAGGTTGTAAACATGTTTTGCTACCTAAACACCAGTTTGTCCATACTTTCTGAACACCTCATTAACAGTGATTGATATAGCTTTTCAGTGACATTTTGATTAATATTTAACACACTAAAGTCAAAGCTATGCTCTTTAATGCTACTGTGGTGTGATAATCAGAAATTTGTTTTCTAGGTTTTGACATCAGGATTTTAGTCTTTAAGAAATGAGCCATCAAAGGTTTGTCGACTTCTTTCTGGAGTACAGTACATGTATTATCATGTTACAAATTATTTTGTACCTGTCTGTGTACAAACTCAACAGCGTGTGCGCATTCCAGACATTCCTGTTCATGCACTACATCTGTTGTAACTTTTCGATTGATTACATAATGAGAATGACATGCAGTATTGACATGAGTTCATGCTTATTGTTCTTTGAACATTCAACATTGCTAGTGGTAATAACTTAAGAGTGGGAGATTGACATGACACACGGGGAAAAAATCAAATGTTTTCTACATACCTTTACCAAGCGTACAGACAAAAACAGTAGCCCAGTTCAAATGTTCTGTCCGTGCATATCAATGCATTTTGTAATCCGTAGTAAAATATTTTGTTAACCCATTACTTATTCTATTCACTGGAGTCAATAAGTATAGATAATCCCCACTTGAGAAATTGCAATCCTTGACAGTCCTTTTGTGTTTACACGATAAAAAGCACAACTAAAAATGTCTAGGCGTTATGCTTTTCGTCGAAGACAATAGCCTATCCTATACTTTGATTGACAGGCCTTTTTTATACGGTAAAATTAATTCGATACTTCTATTGTCATTTACGATTTAGTTAACAAAATCCTTTGTCCTTTGATGAGATAGCGGACAGAACATTTGAACTAAGCTACTGTGCTAAAAGTGCAAAAGAAGACATGTGGCGGGTAAATCAAATAAAGTTTGGTTGTGCAGTGGGTCTGTGTTAGCATAACACGCTCTGTGAGGATTTAAAATAAGTCTGAAATGTTGTTTCAGGGTGCCGCTCGAAGAAAGATGTGGTACGCATGCTCGTCAGAGCACCTCAAGATCGGACCCTAAATGTCGTAATCATGTACAGCAAATTTAAACCAATTAAAATGGCTTAAAATATTCAAAATCATACCCCTAAATGACGTAAAACACTAAAATGACCCCTCTGTGGAATGGCGTAATGAATATTTGACCACGACACATTGAAACGGACCCTACAACGGCGTAACGCACTATTCACTCCTATAAAAGCATTAATCATGTTAATATAACATATTGGAAATCCTTTCTGGTGAATTTCTTGGAATAAAGAATAGCTGGTAAAAAATGACCCTAAACGTAGAAAATATCATAAAATGACGACCGTTAACGTCAAAGGATACCCTGAAAAGGCACCCCTTTTTCTAAAGACGTCGTCGACGCCAATTGGCCAAAATCCGACCCTTTTCAACTTTTTTCCGACGAACATGCGCTCCAAAGCAAAATAAGATGTGTTAAGTCCAAATAACTTTGAACAGAAAATGATTAGCTCCAGATGATAAACATTGAACTCTGTCTATCTAATTCTAACCTAGTGAGATATTGCACTTGTGTTTTTTAAATTGCTTCAGATATGCACACGGTTTGCAGCAGCTTAGCGCCAAAATTTCCCGCCCTTAATTTTCTTAAGTAAATTGGTGGTATGAAACACAACACTTTCAATCTTCATGCTTTAAGACATCACGCTGGCCTTGGCATGTGTGGCCAACATCCTTCGTGACGTCAATGATAGTTCAAGAGTATCATATTATCATAAGGAAGACCAGTGGTATCCATGTCCTTTAATATGCATCTTTGAATTGAAGATGAATATAAATGGATTAATAAATAAATAAATCATGTGCATTTTGTATCATTCACACTTCGCGTTGAAATATACTGTATTATTAGAATTGACCTCTTGGAAGTTTCATAACATTTCAGGCCCGGATTAAAGGTTAGCCAAACCATTCTTCAACAGTTCACCAAAAGAGCAAAAAACCTTCATATTTCATAACTATGCACATATTCTTAAAATAAGGGTGCATCTATTTCATCAACATTGTTATTAATATTTATTACAACCTTAAAATATAAATAGGGAAGCAATTGACAAACCGACTAAGTGTTGCTGAGTATTCTCCCCTACTATCATGACTATGCCTAAAATGCTTGAAACAAACTGAGAGTTAACTTTGTTAAGTAAACTTTAATAGTAGCTTTACCATGTGTACAGTTTGTTTATATCTTATGTCTCTACAATAATACCGTATACCATTTATTCTTTATATCTTTTGATTTATTTTACATCGATTTTGAATTCGGTAATTTTTTCAAAATATTTTGGCGCCATTTTGAAAACAAACACGACATTTACATTCATCCGATACTGCGTGGTATGTTGCAGCGTGAATGCACTTTGCCCTTACGGCATGCTAGACATCTTGATGGCTGTACCACTTTGTTGCTCTTTTAAACAGATGCAAAGTAGCGTTGTTGATGAGACAAATGGTTATCTCTGCCCTACAAAGTAAAAATGCGGTATGTGCTTTCATAAAGCATAGCAGATACTTCCATTAAACAAGTAATTTCACTTCAATCCAATCGCATACTAGAAGGTAGTATGTACACATGTTTGATATAGTAGATACTGCCTTTAGTTACGGACAAGAATTGATCGTCTGCTCATTTGTGCAGGATTTCTCCAAGGGTAAAGGAAGTAACTTGCAATGTATCTGCAATTCACATACTGCGTTTTTACTTTGTTGGACAGATCTATAGTCATGTTGTTATGTTGGATATGTTGGATAAATAAATAAAAAATCAAGCTGCTTTATCAGAAAGTTTACATTAGATAAAGTGCTATATCAACATATTGATACTTAAAGAGTTAATGATACAATAAAATAAAATAAAAATTACATAAATATGTTTATACTTAAAAAAATAAGATGATTAAAGAATAAAATCACGCAGATTTTCTGTTATAAAGACAAATCGTTGTGTGAAAGTTTCTAAGTTGTTTTCATAAAATGGTATTTTTTTCATTTTGTTCAAGACCAAGCCAGACCTACAGTAAATATACAATTCTTTTTCAATTTGTCTCTTTAAAGTAGCCGAGTAGTTAGCATATGACTTTTTTCATTTTGTACAAGAACAAATCAGAACAACAGCTTAGTAATAAAAATAATCGTGACATAAATGCGTTACAGATTAGTAACAACAACATAACAATTATAATGTAAAACCAGATATATCATTGCAATTTGGAAGATATCGATACACTTTGGGAGATTATCCCTCAATGAAATTAAAATAAAGAGAAACAAAATGTTAAATCATAAAAAAAGAAATTAAAAAAAGGGGGAAAAAAAAGAAATGTTGAATCATAGTTGTAAAAATGTCACTTATCTAATCATCGGGGTTTGTTTTCCGGTTAGAGATTCATATGATATTCTTTTCATATTTCTCTTTCAAATTTCCACAATCCACTCATCACCTACATCGTTTATCCTTCTTCCCTATACACCGAATCAAACCTCTATCAAATCAACTTCGTCGCTTCCAGCCATACACCCGCTACATCCTGACATCTCAAAAGGTCCTCGCTTGATGCATCATCAAAACCTTGAAATGTTTCTCATCTTCATCTAAATCCAATCGTCACGTTGTTCAAGTTGGTGTCACAGGCGAAGAAGTTTCTCGACTGAGATTTCTTGTTGAATTTACACCTGAGTAGTTATTGTTGCTGTAAAGAGGCAAAAAGTATGGAGGATAAATAATATACGTGTGAACAAACACAACCCCACACAACCCACCATTTTAGACACAGATCGACTTTTCTCCATGCTAATCCGCACCCATCCCATATTTTGTCCTCAATCTGTTCAATGAACATATCTAGCAATGCGAAAAATAACTTACTATGCTCTATACCGGGTGAGTCAATAAAAGTGCAATAATTAGATGGAAGCCATATTGTAAGAACAAAAGCGAGTTCAAGTAAATAATGTTTATTTCTAAATAGATTATGAATTTACCTTTCAAATGGTAAAAGCATGGTGAGGATTGATAAAGGCATTGCAAAGATATGCTTATTTCAATATTATGGTATGAAAACAGTTATGTCCAAAAGCGGCATTCCTGGTCAAACATGTTAGTACCAATATCGTATTGAAATAATTGCTTCAGTTATCTGAAGATTAGGTACGGGTAAGGCACAGTGAGCAGGAACACCACCTTGCATAAACCATACTCTGAGAAATGGTCCATTCTGTTGTTGTTGTAATGACCTGCGGAGACCTGGAACAATGTGGTTGTTGATGATACGTAAGTAAACCTGGCTCAGATAGTCTTCAGATTACTGAAACAGTAAATTCAATTAGATATTGGTACTTACATGTTTGACGAGGAATGCCGTATTTGGACAGAACTGTTTTCATACCATAATATTGAAGTAAGCATATTTTTGCATTGCCTTTATCAATCCTCACCATTCTTTCACCATTTGAAAGGTAAATGCATGCTCTATTGAGAAATAATCATTATTTGTTCGAAATTGCTTTTGTTCTTACAATATGGCTACCATCTAATCATTGCACTTTTTTTGACTCACCCGGTACATGCACTAAGTATGCAGCAACAAAATGCAGACTCTGTAACAAGATCCGTAGCACATCCCTTATATTCTACAACATTGTGGCCTTTTTGTGTTATGAAAGAGACTAACAATGATTGATTAGGATTGATTAAGACCAAATCATTGCGTATTAATATATCTTGTGCATCAATGTTTCATAATTTTAGTATTATTTTGACTACTTTTTTGCTACTGAATGGACACATCTTCATCATAAGTTTATTTCAATATTCAGCAAAATTGGTAACGTTGTTAAGATTCGAAAAAATACGGACCATTTTTTTCCACGTATGGTCATATTGGTTTATGTGAGTTAATCGGCTGATTGCTGCATACTACAAGGTTTAGTATGGTATCAGTTATTTTAGAGACTTGCATTAAAGATGCTGTACGATATTTTATCCCACCCCTTTGTCATATCATCCTAGAATTGGGTATTGCTATTTTACCTAACAGGACAGGTCAAAATGAGTCGAGGACTCGAAATGAAATGGGTTCCAAATAACCCCGAATGGATCGAAAATGTTAAAAACACATCTAAATGGCCTATCAACAAATATCAAAATAACATCAATTCAATTTAGAGTTTGAATCAAATTTCGAAAGCGGTTAATTAAAACAATGTGTATTTGCGTTACAAAATGCCTCTTATTTAAAACAAATATATATACATTATTCCAAGTTAGTATTTAGGCGTCCATCGATTGTGTAAGTTTGGCACATGGCAACATACCTTTTCATTTGTTTCGAATGAGAGTGATTATACTTTCCATTTTGTTTTTCAGTATTCTGTTCAGATTTTGTGTTGCTTTCTTGGTCTATATCCTCTTTCCAGTCATTATTTTCAATGTTTTCCAAAGTCCTATTATCTTTTCTGTTCCTTCTATCCGTGCAACACATTGCAATGCAAATAGATATAGATAATAATCCAATGGCGGTAATACCAATCCCACAATATGCGAGTATCATTCCAATAGTAACAGACGTCCATGAAAATCCATCTGAGGTAAATCCAAACGCCATCAAAAGTGCACCAGTTACGAGAAAAAATCCACCGAGCAATCCTAAGCAAATATACGCTACTCCTCTATCGCATCCCCATTTTCTTCTTCTGTAAGAGTAATGTTGTTGTTGCTGCTGCTGCTGCAACTGTTGCTGCGATATCGAAGAACCAGAATGCCGAGAAGTCACCTTTCCTGGTCGAATTGGATGGGGAGCAACACCCATTTGCATTTGAAAATCAGCTCTATGTTTAGCGCGATTTTGTTGAGTTACTTTTCTGGCGCCAGCTCCGGCACTCTTTGCGGGTCCTCTCGTTCCGCTTATATTCCCGCCATGAATGTTTATTCTGTCTCTTCCCGCGATACTCTCTTTTCTTCTTTTTGAAGCTTCCGCAGCTGTCTTGCTAAAATGATCTGCAGTTATCATGTTATATATGTAGTTTTCACAAACGCAAGTCGATCCAGATAAGATAGCCAGTGACACAATTATAAAAGTACACAGCAGACGACGGTTGCTTTTGTATTGTCCGATGAGCTTTTTTTAGAAGCAGTCGATACTCGAGATGTTTGTCTTGATGACATTAAGGGATGGCCTACAAGGCTAAAGTCAATTCCATGTTCTTTGTAAAATTGTTCATCACATTTCTTTCGCTCTGTTCGTTTTTTAGGTACACCAGCATAGTTTATAGAGTTTTCACTGGTAATGTCTCGTGTCTCAAAACGAACTGTCTGCCATCTAGACATTATGGAAACTCAGCGTCAAATGAAATCTAATATTGAGTTGTCGGTCGGTGTTTCTATTAGGATTCACTCTTCATAGGAAATCTGAAATAAAAGAAATTGAAGAAGGTAAAATAAGATGAATGACATTTTGGATTCTCTACATGAAATATACAAACATATCTACGAATCCCACCAGGGTTCTATCTATATAACTTGGTCCTTTTTTTACTCCATATTTCATTTCTGGCGCGTAAGTCAATATAATTGCATTAGCAAAGTAACATATGTTGCATTCAATTGTTCACCAATTTGGGCTGTATCTAAATTATATATTTCCGATATCGATACATCGGCCTTTATTTCGATATATCGGATTTTTTCTCCTCAAATCGCCAACTAAAGATATCACAATGCAAAAACGGGTGACGCAAACTTCTGTGTTATAATTATGCTCAGTCATAGTTAATTCCTCGTCCCGTTGTCGATCGTACAGACTTAACAATGTTCATTACATATTTTCTTGTCAAAATAACATTGAAAATTTAACATTTTTGTGAAGAGGAAACATGAATGCACCCGATGTATCGATACTATTTTCAAAATGTCGACGAGTACGATATTTCGATGGCCATTAAAATCCAATATCAGCAATATATATTGGTTTATCGATCACGCTTAAACCAGAATCAGTTTTAATAACTGCTTTCTAGAAATTGTGAGAAGCAATGAAATTATGCAAATAAAACATTCTTTCAAACACATTATAGGAAACGTTCATTTTATTATTTTCTTTTGTACATTTATAGTTGAATGAACTTTAAAAACATTTAGAATAAAAGATTTGCTCTCAAAAAATGTGTTTCGTTAGGATTTGCAATATAGAGAGCCCTTGCTTCAGGCCAATTTAATAACACAAAGTTCATGCCTCCAGATATAGTTCAACTGTGACCAGTTAAATCAAAAAATAAAACAACCTGATTATATTTGATACCCGGGATTTGATACTGCTACCTATCAGGAGCCAACAAAGAAGATGTTACTTATTCCCTGGATTTATTTTTATCCAAGAATTTTAATTATCAAATTAAGGTTCATGGGTTGAGCCAAGACCTTGTATCCACCAGAGATAGCGATGATTTTCTATAAACACAATTAGAATCTGTGACAACATAATCTATGAAATAGAAACCTCATTCTTAATATCAATAAAGCCTGGTCCCATTTTGTTCCCGATGCAAATCAGAAAACAATGGTGATGTCTTTGTGATGTCGGGGCGATGTCTCGATGCTTCGAGAGTACCTCGCAAAAGGTTCCCCTAATCATCGCCGCGATGTCGGCTTGAAATCACGAAAGCATCGGCGATGGACTCGCGAAGCATTTTGCAAAGAAATTAACTTTGAAGAGGTATTAGGAGGGATTGAAATGCATCTTGATAACAGTTAAACGATTTTAATACTAGCATTGAAATTTCTCATAATGCACTGTTAAAAATAAATCCGTAAAATTACGGGAAAAATGCCGGCAGCAAATTTTCCGGAACTTTTTTTTCCCTTTCCCGTAATTTTACGGGTCAGTCTGATATCAGCGCCCGTAAATGTCGCATGGTTTCTATTCTTTTATGCATGAAAAACTACCAGTATCGCTATCTGGGCGGGGGGTATGAATATTCATAATGCTGAGTACAAGATTTTAAAATCGAATTAAATCTCTGAAAGAAGTCTGAATTTCAGAAAATTTTACGCAGAGCAGATAAAAAAAAGTCTTAGAAACATTTTACAATTTTAAAAAGTGTGAAGTTTTAAACTGTATGTCCAATACTGAGACATTTACCGGAGTGTTTATTTTGAACAAGACCAATAAATTAGGGTCTCAAAATTTAAGCTAAAATTAATATTTAACAGTATTATATATTTTAACTGTACCGCTGAAAACAAAGATTGAACCTTTATGCGTTTATTCATCCGAAAATCTTACGATAAATATTGATAAAACAGATTTGATGTAGATGATTTCTCTTGTGGGTCAAATCACACTGAAATTGTCGTGAAATTTGACCGTATAATGATCAGTGCACATGCGTAAACAACAGCTTTGAATACGTAGGATATAGTTAATAAATGCCAATAGCTCACAAGCCAGTTCCGTGGCGAAGCGGTGATAACATAAGTTTCTCATGCAGGAGGTCGTGGGTTCGAATCCCGTCATAGTCGTTTTGTAAATTTCCACATTTTTTTGCCGTGGCGTGTTGATTTTTCTTCAATTATTCACTGTCAGGAATAAAATTCACGATTTTTTGACATAATTTGTATAAAAGAACCCAAAAGGCTACTTCTCAGTCAAAAAACCACATGTCAGGTTCATTAATTTTCACATGAAATGCAAGATATTTCAGCACAGCGAGGGCCAAGCCATTCAAAGCGCACGGGTCTGAGCTACATTTTCGATGCTGGTATCAGATGACCCGTCGTGACAAAGGTTATCGCAATACAAATCGCAGGCAAGTATGAAGATATCAGGTACCTTTCATACACCACATCAGCGAATTTATTTCATCTTGTATTATCTTCAGTTTAAAAGTCTTGAAATATATTTTCCAAATTTCATCAATCTGAGTTTTCATATTTTTGCTAGTGGAATCGGCCACTGACGTCTTTTTATCTTCTAAAACAAGATTGATGTAGGGGTTGAAATTTGTATGTCTGAAAAGGCTAAAAATTGTTGATTTTTATAGAAAATACCATTTAATGCATCATTTTTTACCAATAGCAAAAAATTCACTCACATTATAAAGGAAAAACTCCAAATTTTCATACCCACGTTCCCAATTTGCATTTGCTTTCTCCTTGTTCAAATAATAAGGGTTAAAAGTCAGCTTTATTGGCAGGTAACGTTGATACAAAAATCTCGCAACCAAGATTTTGTAATATCGATCGCGAGATCTGGAATACACATTGCTCATTATAAGCTCATTTGCATAGGACCACAGAACACACTGGGGTTGGTAATTTTACGGAACATCATTACGGACATTGTACCGTTATAGATCTGTGAACTCTTACGGAACACATTCCGTAAAATTATATATTTCCCGTAAAAAATTACCAACCCGTTAAATTACGGGAAAGGAAAAAAAGTTCCGGAAAATTTGCTGCATTTCCCCCGTAATTTTACTGATTTTTAAAAAAACTAGTTATGTTATAACATACGTACATAAGGGAATATGAACAGCCTTAGTGCAATTACTACAGAAATTCTGTAAACCTGTGTGGGAGATAGATGTTAATTTATTTCATATTTAGTATATTTTCTGTGGTGACAAATTCTCACTTTTTGTTATTAATTTACGGAACTTCCCCGTTTTTTCCAACGAGATTATTTACGGGAAAATGTAAGTAAATTAACAGGGATTAACCCGTATATTTCCATTGGCCGTAAAATAACGGGAAATCCCTTATAAAACTTACACATGTAAAATGAAGACATAATTTACGGCCTGCTGCCCGTTAAAAACCTGTCATTTTACGGTTATATTTTACAGTGTGCACTTACGATGTTTTGTCATGAAAAAAATTATCAAGATGTTGTCCTGATGTCAAAACGACATCACGCCGACGCCACAGCATCGCCGCAACGTCGCGTTCATTATTTTCTCTCGAAGCTTTTCAGATGTAACCATTACAGTGTGCCAACTACAAATGTTCCTCATCCAATTCTCCCCTCCCTTTTTTATCAATCACTCCTAATATTCTTAAAATGGTATAAGTTATTCTGGCACAAGTTTTTTGTAAAGTTGTAAACATCCACGGACAAAATCTTACAAAACATCGTGAGAAGTTTGAATGCAAGAATTCTTAAAAACATCTGAATCATGCAAGTACACCATGTCGTGATGATCTCCCGATGCTCTTGTAATGCATCGGCAATGTACTCACGATGCATTGACAAAGCATCGGGAGCCATATTGTGGTATCGTCTTTACTAAATATTCTAGGTTGCATCGTTTTAGTTAAGGTACATTATTTAGTATCTACAGAATTTAGAATTTTCAAAAAATTGGACATTTGTAAGTTAAAAAAACATCTTTCAAGGTAACAGGCAACTTTGCACATATTTGAATAAAAGTCCACCATGTTTATTTTGTGTAAACATTTAAGTACCTTTTTAACGACTTAGTTTTAGAGAGACTTTTATTATTTAGTTTTAGGCTTAATGTATGCTTACAACATTGATTATGTCCTTGTTTTGTTTTCGTTGTCTACGCTGAATCATTTAACTTCACTTTCAATTTCAACTTTCATCAGCTGTCATTGGTTTTAAAGCGCAATGAAACACGATATACCTTGATAATATCAAGCAGTTATTTGAAAACGATACAGCTCGATAGCTGCCTATATACATATTTCACATTTAAGAAAAATGATTACAGTATCTGACATTTTTTTTTATATAAAAAACAGTCAAATTTACACAGAACATCCTGTATGTGCCATAAGATGCTCTATTATTAAAAACGAATTGATATTAAAGTGTTTACC
>JXSR01S008273.1:42639-53450 GCA_000969725.1 Ophiothrix spiculata
AATAAAATCAGTAGGTGTTGAGGAAAGTTGAAATTCACTTTGGTGATCGTGGCTAATGCCTTTTACTATTTGTTTTTAAAGAATGGAGACAATCGAAAAAGCTAACACAAGCAGTGTTGATTTACCAAGACCCGAATCCACACGTGCAGAGATTGAGTTCACAAATTATCATCCATAAAGGTGGATTGACTGGAGTCCTGTATAGTTAATTAGACTTTTGTTTTTCTTAATCAAAACAAACAGCTGTTCAGCTGTTCAAATTAACATCTATGATCATTAATGTTTTCACATACCAGTATTCAAGTCTCTTCAGTTTTTAAAAGTGTGTTAAAAACTTCGGGTTTTTTTGCTTTTATACAGGGTATATCAAAATATAAGTCTACAGTCAGTAAAGTGCTTCAAATTCAAAGAGTATGCCACATTCTGTAAATTAATTTTACTTTATTAGTAGATTAGACAATTATTTTTCCAGAACAACAAAAGCTATGAATGTATCACAGCAGTACACAGAAAATGGCTAGTTTTGTAAATTGTAAATAAAAGCAGTTGCGCAAAGTCAATGAAAATAACTACTGATCCTCATGTTTTCCCTTTCTTTACAAAAACTACTGATATTTGAAAGTCAGTGCATGTCAGATCAGAGCTCCTGTTACCAAATGTGACACATTAATGGTAATTTGCTTTAAAGAGGATCAAAACGATACTGATTAATTGGTGAATGTGTTTGGTTAAAATTATCTCCTAAGAAAGAAACATAAGGACCTCAAACTAAGTAATGTTGGAGAAGCTTTAACAATGTCTTGCCAGTGATGAAATTTAGTGTCATGAAAAGCTGTTTTTCGAAGTGTTAAAGAGCCTTGTAAATCAATTATTGAAATATATAAAATAAGAAATATCGTTGTCAACTTACCTTATTTTATGTAAAACCTATGTCATTTCAAACCGTAGGCTTTGCAAATCCTAATGATTTTTTTCCTTATGGAATGTTAAATTTCTAATAATTCATAACTGACGGAATAATCACAGACTGTAAAAAGTATTCCTAGATAAAGTGATTGAAAGCAGTGTCATATCTCACGTAAAAACATCAAATGCAAAAGTCTCATAATTCAGATCGAGTACAAGTTCATCTGGAAAACTCATTTTTATTCCACCACACTCTAGATTTCTCTAGCAACTATATAGAATCTTCTGGCTAACTTCACATGTCATTAATGAGCATTGGTCAAAGAAGCACACATATAAATGAGTAACTTAGTAAACAATCACTCTTTTGTTCTGCATATGTCTCAACTCTATTGTGTTAAGGCAAGCAGATGTCATTCTAGAAGAGTCTAGAAGCTACTAATTACCGCAAATCTGCGACCCATGCCCAAATTTCAATTTCAATTTGAATTCTGTTCACTATTTCACCATTTAAACTAAATTGGAAAACATTTCTCAAAAAATCTTAGGGCCAATTATAAAATACAGTATATGTATATATTTATAATTTAGGGGCCTGGAACAACTTTATAACCAATTCGTGCATGATTTATTATAAACAGTATCGTTGTTGTAAAAAAGACGCCTTGTTATCATAGGCTATTAGATAATCATGATATTTATTATTATAAGCCCTGGATGAATCCCTACATCATCTCGTTAGTTTATAATTGATCCCGGGTTCTTTCATATAAATCTGTCAGACATCCTGTTATGACTTTGATAAATGAAAGTGAACTCAAGTCAATGTGATTAATGTTATTATACAATCCGTCCGATCATAATTTATGAAGATATGACTAACTGGGTAAGACATTAGGCAACATTTCCAACCATCCCTACGACGCGGTGACATTTCTGTTTTTGTTACCAAGAATTATTAGCATGATTAGCACTTTCTTGTATGCATTTGTACACAATCTTAATCCCATGATTCAGGACTTGACATTGGCATGTTTTCGTACTAGCCAGTCGGGCAGGTAACTTTTCAAAGTTGCCCGCACGACAAGAAATTTACCTGCCTGAATTGAAAATTGAAACCATTGAAAAAGCAAAATATCTATCAAAATCGAAATTTGCCATAAATGGCGTAAATTTTTGTGTTTCTTTTTTTTTAAACACCTCAGAAAATTTGAAGTTAAATCATGAAATTATCTTGAGGGTTTGCACGACAATAACTTGCCTGTTTGCCTGGAGTCATTTTTATATCATTGGCACCACAAAAACTTGCCTGTCAATCTTTGATCCAACTTGCTGCTCGTAATTTACATCATGAATAGCTCAACCCCAGTGCATTTTGTGAGGGTCAAAGTGAAGAGAAGGCACAAGGGAAAATCTAGAATTTGTCAGAAAAGTTGACCCTGAGTTCATCATAAAGTTATAAAGATCATTTCAGGTCAAAGGTCATTTAAATCAAGAAATCGTTAAGTAATTTTCGTAAGGTTAACGCTGTTCAATTCACTTTCATCTACCTGAAAGTACCAAATATGCACCACAATATTATGTAACCCTGGATGTAACCCTAAACACGCCCTGTGAATAATCTAATAAATGACTCCAAGGTCACTCAAGACCTAGATCACTTTGAAGTCTAACCATGAGATCTTTAGGAGAGTCTCCAAGTAAAATATTGCGCATGTATGTTATCAGTATATTGTTTTTAATTTCTGTCTGGAACATCAGAAGGCTTATACGATGCGAGGCAATAAACTATATAATAAGCTTCAATATTTTGTATCGTTGATTCGCTGGTGAGATTAATTTTGCCTAGACTGAAGTTAAAACTGATAACGATATCACGGTATGTACTGAAAGCCCATATCTTAATCAGAACGAACAGCTGCCTCAAATTGACGTACATTCATGTGCTATATACTCATATTAAAGCTTAAGTCTGTGGAATTTGACGGCCAATGAATATTACGCATGTTATGACTTTTGCATTTCGAAGAAAATAAATTTCCTCAGCGTGTCTCTTGATTTATTCGACACTATGATGGGGAAAGGGATAATTGAGCTCTCCACACAAGCAAATTAATCTAAACTCATCTGGCCTTTGCACATCTAGATTTATCTGGGTTTGAGCTAATGATTGGTAAAGTCAGATTGACGCGCCATCGACCGTGTGAACACAATCTGAATTGTGGAGAAGTACATTAATCTAGATGAATTCAGATAGACATTCCCATACTGGGAGCCCACATAAGCACATGGTTAACAACAAAGCTAGCGCAAGGGATGGAAATGTTGATATGCACGTGCTTACGCAATTTGCTGTCGAAGAGTTGTCATAATCGTATTAATTTCCCCGGTGACTGGTCCAAACAACTAGTTTTCACACGGCTCATAGCATCAGTTTGAATTTCCCACACAAGAGTTTCTCACCTTGAACTCCACTTTTCGCTGCCTATTTGCAAAAGTAGTGAACTGTTTACCTCTCACTATTACACACGAGTCTATGATTTGATGATCCCTATATACTCTTCGATATTGTGAAGTTAAATTAATACATATACATTCTCGATTTTTGTCCTTGTGTTTACATAAAACTAGCATTTTTGCTTTGATGGAATGCTAAATTTACGCACAAATTATACGAATGCTTATATTAGACGGATACAAAGGAATGAAGATATTAAAAACAGGCGATACAGAGTTCAAACGGGGAGATCTCGGAGTCGTGATGCTCAGCTGTTTTTGGCAGACAAAACAGCGCAAGTTCTTTACATTATCATTCAAAAAGTTGTGTAAATGAAAATATATTTGTTGTATGATGTGCGTGTAACATTACATAAAAACCACATCGAACTCTCAGCCTGGTCCAAAATTTTGGATGTGGTTCCATGATCCAATTTGTGAATGTTTTGACAGGCACGCGGGAAGATGTATGTTCAGATTGCATGTTTAATTGACGGAATGTTGAAGCCAAAACATCATAACCTAATTGCATTAAAATTCATAACTCAAGAGTCAAGATTATAATTCGAACTTGAATTGCACGGATAACAAGATGTGAACTTATGTTGCATTATAATCACATTAATTGACTACTAGTGCTTAAAGCAGTCCGTATGGTAAAACATTATCATAAAGTTAAACAGCTGAATTTATTAAGAATGTATTAAATGCACACGCATATTACAATATATCTAGAATCTTTTGCGAGGATTTAAAATTTGTAATTAACAATATTAAAATATATCACAAATTATATTTTAATACAATTAATAAACAAAGCAAAACATAACAAAGTTTATGTAGATTCTTCAGCTTGTAGATTACAACATTGAAACAATAAAGCATTTGTTACATAGAAAATTCATATTCCGTCAATTGCCGTTAAACATGTTAAATTGTAGCATCTTTCTCAATCATAGAATATTAAAGATGTTACATACATGATGTAGTACTAAAGATTTTGATAAAAACTACAAACTATTTAAAATATGAAGCAATCGCTTGAAGTAAATTTAAAATTGAAAAACAAAAATACTTACGCAAATATAGAAAATGACACAAGTCACAAGAAAAAACCCATAAGTTTCCACTCTTTTGAAGCAGTCATTACAAACACCAATGCGAAGCATCATAAATGTGGTATTTCCAGTGTGAGAATCAAAGTTCTTTCACGTAGAAATGGTATGTTTAATAAACACTACGACCTGGCTTGATATAACAACCTCTTTCCCGCCCATTGCAAAACACTCATCATTTTGTCAACCCCAGTTGACTTTCGATTAATGGAGGCGTAGTGACAGACTTGTCTCAATTACAGTGATGAAACACGCAAACGAAATGTTCAGGGTGTCCAAAAAGTCGTGATATATGGGGACTGTAAATGAAGAGAAAGAAATACTACTATGCGCAATACCAATTTTACTCGGTTTGATATCACGTTATATACAAACGGTTACTGTAAAGTAGGTTGCAATTGTTGAAAGGGGCAGAACTTCATCATTCATGGAAATATCATTAGCACTTTCTGTATGCAATTTTACAAATCTTACTTAACTCTCATGAACAGGATTTGTAATGGACATTGGCATTTTTTCGTACTAGCCAATCGGGCAAGTATATATTTATAATTTAGGGGCCTGGAACAACTTTATACATGTCATATAACCAATTTTTGTATGATTTAATTATAAATGCTACCATTGTTGTAAGAAGAAACCGCTACCCTTGTTATCATAGGCTATTAGATAATCATGACATTATTTTTATGAGCCCTGGATGAATCCCTACATCATCTAGTATATCTCGTTAGTTTATAATTTATCGTGGGTTCTTCCACATTACTCTGTCAGACATCCCGTTATGACTTTGATAAATGAAAGTGAACTCGAGTCAATGTGATTAATGTTGTTATACACTCCGTCCGATCAAAATTTATGATGATATGACTGACTGGGTAAGACATTAGGAAAAACTTGAAATTGCACGGGGATGCTCAAAGTAGACTTCAGAATTTTGACCATCTCTATACCTCAAAAAGCGTGATTTTGAGACCCATCTCTATACCATTTTTCTAGAAAAAGCACCCAATTTAGGGCAAATTGGGTGCTTTCTTGCAAAATTTTCCGAAATACACCCAATTTTGCAAATTGGGCGCATTGGGTCTGTGACAAAAACCCATTTGTCAGTACAGTAAGAACACCCCCCGGGCATTAGGCAAAATTTCCAACCATCCCTACGACGCAGTGACATTTCTGTTTTTGTTACCAAGAATTATTAGCACTTTCTTGTATGCATTTTTACACAATCTTAATCTCATGAACAGGATTTGAAATGTAAACCTGGGGTTTGTAAATATGTCAAATTCTGGACTGGACATTGCCATTTTTTTCGTACTAGCCAGTCGGGTAGGTAACTTTTCAAAGTTGCCCACTGGACAAGAAATTTACCTGCCCGAATTTTAACAATTGAATATGCAAAATATCTAACAAAATATAACGAAATTTGCCATAAATGGCGTAAATTTGGGTGTTTTTCACAAACAACACAGACAATTTGTGCGTTTTTTCAAAAGTTGCTATTTTGTATAAATTTAACTAAAATTTTGGTAAATGGATATGTTCCCTTTTACCCGACAATTTTTAGTGACACGCCCCTACTGAAACTTAAACTGAAGGAGATCATTAGATGTTGTTTTATTTATTTAAATGGACTCAACATGAACAAAAAATTTTACCCGCAATATCTGGCATATATATACCTTTCAATTTTTAATTTTTACCCGCCCGACCCCAAAGTTACCCGCTATTGGCTGCCAGGCGGGTGCTAATGTCCAGCCCTTGTCATTTATATCTTCGCAATCCTGGACCAAATTTTCTCCTTGAACAGTTGAAAATTAGATGGTGTTATCAAGGTCATTCAAGGTGAAAAGTCATTTTGAAGTTAAAAAAAGGGTTTGCCTGAAGTCATTATTTCATGGGCACGACAATTTGGGCCCAAGGTGAGTTGACCATGAGTTCAGTGGTAGAGTGCTCGCCCTGCACGCGAGAGGTCCGGGGTTCGATTCCCCGTTCGGCCAGGATTTTTTCTGATAAAATGAAATCTTAGTCTGTTTGTGATTTGTCTAATTATTATTAATGTTCTAGGGTACGATGCGTATTTCTTTATTTAAGAAAAGCGAAAAAAAAAAACCCTTCACAATATGCCTGATGTTTAAGTTATGCCAATTTGGCTCGCAGGGTAGGTTAATGAATCCAATTGCCATACACTCTTAGAAAGAAAGTATCAAATATGAGACAAAAAGGATCAATTTTGATCCTTTTTAGGTATCAAATATGAGCTTATCCTTTATCCCAAAATAAGGATCAAACATTTTGAACCGAAAAAGGATCAAATATTTCTTATAAAAAAGACCTGCAAAAAACATCACACTGAAGTGACGCTAGCAGGGTTTGAACCCACGCCGCACTCATACCTGCTGGTAATTACGAGTCCAACGATCTAACCACTCGACCACGCCGGACTGTGTGATGATATCAACGTATTTATATATGTTACACCATTGTATACATTCCCCGCTGTGTAGTGGATATTGGGTTGTACTCAAATATGAAACAAAAGATACGTTAGATCCACACGCGGTATCAAATATGAGCTCATCCTTTCCGTATCAAAGTAAACCAGAAATACGGATCAAAACTTTGATATTGTAATCAAAAAGGATAAAAATAAAATGATCCTAAAAAAGGATCAAAAATGATCCTTGTGAATTTGATCCATTTGTATATATTGATCCACAAAAGGATCAAAAGTGATCCTTAAAGGATCAAAAGTGATCCTTAAAGGATCAAAATAAAATGATCCCGAAAAAGGATCAAAAATTTGATCCCGGCCTTCTAAGAGTGTATGAAACATGATTTTTCTATAGCATTTATGCTTGCAATGCTTTGCAGGGGTCAGTACATTGGAATTGGGTCAATCTTGCATTCATATATGTGCTTTATGTATTGAATTTTATGTAAAAAGGGGGTGAGTTCCGTTTTGATCTAATATTTTGTGCAGTAATGCATCTGTGCTTATGCTCTGCTTGTCTGTGCCAAATTTAATTGAAAAACAGTAGGCCTATTTTCACATATGTGCTACGGAACTTTTCCTTAAATAGGTTCTTCGACCGCCATTTTGAAATGAGACTACGGATTTTCAATTTGCGCTTGTTTTCTAAGCAATATAGAAAGAACCTACACCTAACACCAATTATCTTCCAATTTTTGCCGTGGACATGGTTTTGACTACTTTTGGTACATACAATAAAACAACATATGAATGCAAAACTGACCCAAGTCCATGGATTCAAGTCCATTGATTTTGACAATTTTGGGGGGCAATTGCGGTGTGGATTCATTTTAGTCCTTCACGCACAAGGTAGCTGTAGAAAGTCTCTCCTGTGTATAACTCAGTTTTGAAGAAAAGTGGATTTAGGTCAGTCTTGCATTCTGGTATACAATTGTTAAGTAACTTTTAATTGCCCTAAGGTTATAGAGCTATTCAATTCACATTCATTCACTACCTGGAAGTACCAAATATGCACCATAATGTAACCCTGGATGTAACCCTAAACATGCCCTGTGAATATTTTGATAAATGACCCCAAGGTCACTCAAGGTCTATGGTCATTTTGAAGTCTAACCATGACATCTTTAGAAAAGTCTCCAAGTATACATGTAGCATTGCCGCAAGTCTGTTAATTGCTGTCTGAAACACTAGAAGACTTATGATGCAAGAAAATAGACTATATAAAAAGCTTCAACATTTTGTATCGTTGATTCGCTGGTAAGATTAATTTTGCCTAGACTGAAGTTGAAACTGATAACGATATCACGGTATGTACTGTAAGTCACGGTATGTACTGTAAGCCCGTATCTTAATCAGAACGAACAGCTGCCTCAAATTGACGTACATTAATGTGCTACTCATATTAAAGCTTAAGTCTGTGGAATTTGACGGCCAATGAACATTACGCATGTTATGACTTTCGCATTTCGAAGAAAATAAATTTCCTCAGCGTGTCTCTTGATTTATTTGACACTATGATGGGGAAAGAGATAATTGAGCTCTCCACACAGGCAAATTAATCTAAACTCATCTGGCCTTTGCCCATCTAGATTTATCTGGATTTGAGCTAATAATTTAGTAAAGTCAGATTGACGCGCGACCGTGTGAACACAATGAGAAGTACCATGATGGGAGCCCACATAAGCACATGGTTACCAACAAAGCTAGCGCAAGAGATGGAAATGTTGATGATATACATGTGCTTACGCAATTTGCTGTCGAAGAGTTGCCATAATCGGATTAATATCCCCGGCGACTGGTCCAAACAACTAGTTTTCACACGGTTCATAACAGCAGTTTGAATTTCCCACATAAGAGTTTCTCACCTTAGACTTCATCTCCACTTTTCACTGCCTATTTGCAAAAGAGGTGAACTGTTTACTTCTCACTATTACACACGAGTCTTTGTTCTGATGATCCCTATACTCTTCGAGATTGTGAAGTTAAAATTAAAACATATTATATATTATCGATGCTTTTCCTTGCGTTTACATAAAACTAGCATTTTTTGCCTTGGTGGAAAGCTAAATTTACGCCCAAATTATACAAATGCTTATATTAGACGGATACAAAGGAATGAAGATATTAAACATAGGCAATACAGAGTTCAAACGAGGAGATCTCGGAGTCGTGAAGCTCAGCCGTTTTTGGCAGACAAAACAGCGCAAGTTCTTTACATTATCATTCAAAAAGTTGTGTAAATGAAAATATATTTGTTGTATGATGTGCATGAAACATTATCTAAAACCACACCTAACTCTAAGTCTGGTCCTGGACATGTGGTTCCATGATCCATAAACTTGTGAATGTTTTGACAGGCACGCGGGAAGATGTAATTTCAGATTGGATGTTCAAGCCAAAACATCATAACCTAATTGCATATAATTCATAACTCAAGAGTCAAGATTATAATTTGAACTTTAATTGCACGGATAACATGATGTGAACTTATGTTGCACTATAATCACATTAAAGCAGTCCGTATGGCAAAACGGGCGTTATCATAAAGAAACAGTGATGAATTTATTATGAATGTAAATGCACAAACATATTACAATATATCTGGAATCTTTTCCGAGGACCTAAAATTTGTAAGTAACAATATTAAAATATATCACAAATTATTTTTTTAAATACAATAAAGCAAAACATAACAAAGTTTGTGTAGATGCTTGCAGATTACATTACAGCATTGTAGACTACAATGAAATGTTACATAGAAAATTCATATTTCGTCAATTGCCACAAATGTTAAATTGTAGCATCTTTCTCCACCATAAAATATAAAGATGTTACATGCAGATGATGTAGAATTACAGATATTGATGAAAAAACTACAAACTATTCAAAATATGAAGCAATCGCTTGTAGTAAATTTAAAATTGAAAAAAAAAAATACTTACGCAAATAGTGAAAATTATACAAGTCACAAGAAAAAACCCATAAGTTTCCACTCTTTTGTAGCAGTCATTACAAACACCAATGCGCAACATCATATAAATGTGGTATTTCCAGTGTGAGAATCGAAGTTCTTTCACGTAGAAATGGTATGTTTAATAAACACTACGACCTGGCTTGATATAACAACCTCTTTCCCGCCCATTCCAAAACACTCATCATTTTGTCAACCCCAGTTGACTTTCGATTAATGGAGGCGTAGTGACAGACTTGTCTCAATTACAGCGATGAAACACGCAAACGAAATGTTCAGGGTGTCCAAAAAGTCATGATATATGGGGACCGAAGAGAAAGAAATACTACTATGCGCGAATTTTATGAGGTTTGATATAAGGTTATTATAATTGAATACGCCAGTACGAGTAACCCCCAACACCAATAGCTCCCTTCTGTAAAAATATAAATGCAATAAAATCTCTGAAAATGCTTTCACATCACTAAAAAGCATTCCATGTCTATATCCAATCATAGTGTCACATTTGACCTTGTGTTGACTTTTTAGACATTGTTAGATAATTTTTATAGTATAGAGTTGCAATCTGGTCCCAGGTACGTGATGTCCTGGGGGTAGCTCATGGAGTTGGTTTTTTTCTTGTACTGGCTGTTTAAATTTAACATTTATATACTATAACAATTATCTAACAATGTCTAAAAAAGTCAACTACAAGGTCAAATATGACACTATGATTGGGATATAGACATGGAAATGCTATTGGAGTTGGGGTTTCTTGTACTGGCGTATTCAATTATAACTTAGTATGAAGTAGGTTGCAATAGTTGAAAGGAGATGAACTTCATCACTC
>JXSR01S008274.1:20964-40945 GCA_000969725.1 Ophiothrix spiculata
TTGACACTTCATAAAAATAGGTCTGAAATTAAGTGTTGTTGTTTTCCCATTGTCTAGTTAAAGCCAATAAAAAGTTTTTAACCTTCTTACTAATTATTGAAACATAAACTTTTCCTAAATATTGACAAATAATTCTATATACATGAGAATAACAATTTACAAATTTCAGTTGCACACGAACCAATTTAACACGATATACATATCATAATTAGTATAATAAGACTAAAATTAAGTGTTGTTGTTTTCCCATTGTCTAGTTTAAGCCAATAAAAAGTTTTTAACCTTTTTACTAATTATTCAAACAGAAACTTTTCCTAAATATTGACAAATAATTCTATATACATGAGAATAACAATTTACAAATTTCAGTTGCACAAGAACCAATTTAACACAATATACATATCCTAATAAGACTAAGTATACATATAAATTCATATCAATATTAATTTTCTTGAACCAACATCATTCAAGAGGTATACAACCTATGTTGCAAGTGAAACATCTTGTCAGTTTTGATTAAATCACACAAGGTTTCAGGCAACAGACATGTTATACTGTGCAGCTCTAGTGATCATGCATCTAGTTGTCTACTTTGATTTCTGTCAACTTCATCTAAAGGCTCTGTCACACATCACGAAACGTACGAATAACGAACTAATTACGTACACTGGTTTGGTCATTGAAATACATGTATATCGATTACCAAACAGTGTACGTTATTAGTACGTTATTCGCACGGTACGGTGATGTGTGACACCGCCTTTACTAAGATATATGATGGTGACTCTACAAATTTTCTAGAATTGATGACTTTTTTTACTACACAAAGGTCCCATCAACTCTATTTGCATACAAATACACTTCTATTAATATTTTAAGATCAATAATTAGGCATTAAACAAATACTAAAATAACACTTTACAGAAGTGCAAACTGAGAAAGTTTGCATCAAATAGTTATAACGAAATATACATGGGAAGTTGTTTTCTTTTTAATCCCAGTTTATTCACCCTAAACAATATATTTGATGCTACTTCTATCATCCATTAATGTTGAATTAGTCATTAAAATAAACTTATCCAGTAATGATACATGCTTTAATTTTGCTGAGAATTTTAGGAAGCCCTGTTATTATATAGGGAAGCAGCTATTCATGGTCAATAAGCAATAAACTACTAGCCATTTAAAGTGGTTTTCACCTTTTATTTGCAAGTCATTTATATGATGAATTTTGAGTCATGCATAGGGTGAATGTAAGAATTATGAAAAATAACACCTGTTCTTATCTTCCGGTCTAAATAAAATTACATAGTAAATCAACATAGTAGGAAAGTGTTAAAAGTAGAAATGTACCACATGAACAAGATGAGAAACTCCCTTTCCTGGACACATGCATTCATGTTAATGATGAGGGTAGCACTATTTACAGACAGCCTAACCATATGGATTAATACTTGAACTTTGATTTTTATTTCTTTACGTAGAATGGACCATCATATGACACCCTTATTTTGCATGTCAATGTATTTCCCCAACAAATGAAGTATCAATTGATACCTTTCACAATACAATGGTTTGTGTTTCTCTTTATGGCAATACCTGTTTTTCTCCTTGCAGATACAATCAAACACAACATAAGTTAATTTTCCTGCAGATTACCTTTCCCTCTAAAAATCCATGCTAGTTCTGTGTCTGGGTACTAATCCAGCAATCAACATTTTCAATCTTTTGTTGTACTTTTATTAAGAGAACCAGAATGAGAAAATTAAATATGCTGTTTGATTGATGAAGACAATAATAGAAGTATATAACAAAAAAATGGATCATACATGGTACCAATGAGTAATAACTAACACTTCTTTTTCAATTTTTCTTAAAAAACATGTTCAAGTTATACATAGAATTTCAGTTGTTAGAATTTAAAAATAAATTACATTGAAAGGTATTCCACTTTCAACACAATCAATTTTTTGTGAAAGCTAATGAAATAGAGTATTTATCACGAGAATATTTTTGTAAAATAATATAAGAAACTGGTCATAAAAAGCACTAATTATAAAACGCTTTGAAAATTGTGATGATATTTTCTTTTTGTGTCTCAAAGCTATTGCGCGCATTTGCAAAATGGGGTGATCTGGAAAAAAGGTTATGCGATAATGTGTTGGGGTTTTTTTTTCAATTTTTTTATCTTATTTTTTTCACCAAAATCAAATTCATGGAATAAAATACTTCTTTATTCAATTTGTAAGCATAAATCTTTGCTTGGTATTTGAGAAATGTCAACATAGACCTATGGAGCTCAAACCTTATAATTCACAGTTGATATACCATAAAGCCATGCATGAGCTTTGCAACAAACTTTTTTTAAATTTTGACCTTACTTACAAATTGCATCTGCTTGGATATTTTAGTTGATGAAAAAATAGCAATATTTTGACTATATTCATTGAACAAATAGAAAACAATATGCAACATTTACTCTCTCTATTATAAATATGCACATATGCATGATGTGTGCTACCATATTATTTACTGCTTTGTAAATTTATCTAGGAAATTGCATTTATTCCAAAAAATATAGGCATGAATCAATATTGAACCCCAGACTTGTATAACATATTTGTGCATTTGAATTTTCACTTGTGATCAAAATGTTTGTTATAGAATTATTCTTTTATTAATTCAGCAAACTTGTACAAATTCATTATACAGCTAGCTTTTGTTGGCCTGGTTTGATTTTTTTATATTAAATATGCATATTTCAATCAAAAGATATAGATTCAATATTTTGCCACTGGCAGCAATTTCAGAAAACAACAATTTACAAGCTAGTACAATCCAAAATGAGAAAAACATTTGCATACTTCATACTTTTAGATATTGAAACTCAAAAGATTCAAACATTTTGATAGTAAAGGTGTGTATAATGTTTTATGTAAATCCAACATTGTTAACACATTTTGAAGATATATTTTAGATAAGGTCTGCATTTTTCTTCAATATGGAAAAAGGACAAAAATCATAGAATTGACAAATGAAACACAGAAAATGAAAAATCATGTAATGAAGAGAAAATAACCTTAAAATCAATAATATTTAGAAAATAAGCATATATCTAAATATCCTAAATCAATATTTAGGGAAATAATACAACTATCAAGTAAAAAAAGTGCCAACCCATCTCTGTCTGCTTCTCAGTCATCTCTCACTACATTTTGACAACAGCCGCACCATTTCACTGAGGCTGACTGGGCTACCATAAGATACTATAATATATATAATATATAATGTTTATATGCATGGTTTAATATAACACAAAAAATCACAGAACAGAAACAGAAACAGAAAACAGAAAAACAGAAAAATGGAGGCTTTAATTTAAGATTTGTTATCACTTTTTTATATTATTTTTTAATATTCTTTTTTAGAACTAAACTGTTACCATATTACATTTACCTTTATTTGCTTTTTATGATGCGACTTAATATTTAATTTGCACAGGAGCTCTTTTATCAAAATTTCATGAGGAATAAAATAAAATAAATACCTAGGTCCTGCTCTTTTAAAGGAGCACATTGTGACACTTGCAATACCAATATCAAGCAGTTTATGAATACAATAAACACATAAAATGTGCAACTCACTATGTAGGCCAAAATCTGAACCAACAATTATAGACCACATCAACATCATTTAAGTCAATTTCATGTGCTCAATAATCCCAGTCTATTGTTATTATCAGAGACAGCCCAATACTGATGTGCAGACTTATTGAGTTTGACATTACTCATCTCTCATTCACACAATACCCAGCCATATATTATTAAGCAGACAATATGAGTGGGTGTTTCTATTAATTGAGAGTGATAGTAACAAATTACAGTCTTACTTAAGTAATAAAAATGGCAAAGTTAACAGGAAACTAAGACACTCAACACTTCAATATATTGTGACATTTATTAGTTAAGTGACAAATGTGACCGTCATATCAAAAGGTACCTTAAGGGTCTTAAAATGAAAATAGATTTTTTGGTTTCATCTGAAAGATTATATTTCAAGCTTTAAAATGACACCTTGCTTTTGGATATTGGATGTTCGATTGCAAAGTTACATCCAAATTGGTAAAGGGCATCGGGCTAAATCAGAAAACTGTAGTTCTGAGAAAATTGAGTTTAAAGTTTCTGTACTGGTAAAACTTGAATGGAGAAAGGATTTTTATCTTGGTTTTTAAAACATTTGTCTCATTTTTTGGATGTTGGAACCTGAATACATTTCGAAGGTAACGTTTCTGATGTAATTAGATGCCGACCTTAAGGTACCTATAGATATGATGGGTAACAAATGTGCATTCAATGTCAAGACTTATCAAGTATATGATATTTTTTCTGATACAAGTGCTCTAAATGCATGTTTGATTTTTGGATTACCTAATATTGATATGGTGTCATATTACCTTGTCATTCAAAGAATCAAACCCCAATCATGTTAGTTATTCAGGTAACATAAATGGATCCAGTCCAACTGGATTCATACCAAGATCCCTCACACCACACTCCATTCCCTTACCATACAATATGCCTAATTAAGCAATATTCAAGCAATATCCTTAGCAATATCAAAAAATATTGCTAATTATTTTCCTAACTAGCAATATATTGCTCAAATGATAGCAATATCTTTACATTAACAATATTGTTAGCAATTCTGTTAACAATATCAATGGGTTAGCAATACTGTGAGCAGTGCGATTAACAATATCAAGGGGTTAGCAATATGGAACACACATCAGCAATATTGTTAGCAGTTAAGTTAACAATATCAAGGGTGGCATGTGTTAGCAATACAGTGAATGCAGGAGGACTCGATCCTTTTCTTTTGCTCTGTTCTCAACTCTTATTTGTCCTCTTTTTACTCGTTTTTTAAGACAAATAACCTTATACAGTGTTGTCTTATGTTGTTTTACGACCATCTACTCATTTGCTGAATCTGGACTTTGCAAATTTTTGGAGGATTTTGATGCCATTTTTCAGCGGCCAAATCGTCCACTTGAGGTGCAAAATTCTGCAGCCTTACAGAAATACATGGGGTAAGCTTATACAACTTAATAAGGCTCGAAAGTGTTTGGAAGTAGCCTAGCCAAGGTATAATCTATGCACAATGGTTTAAAAAATGTTTCGGAGGAATATATTTTGCATGTTTTGAAGCCCAAATCCATTCATTTTAAACCAAAAAATCTTGAGTGCAAATAAAGCATAAATATAAAATTGCAAAACAGACAATTACGCATATATACCCTCAAAATATTGATATTGCTAAGATATGCCTCAAATATTGCTTATTAAGCATATTGATATTGCTAATAAGCAATATATTTTAAGGCATATATGCCTATTTCTATTGCTAAGCATATTGCTTAAATATGGTTAATTTTTCTGGTAAGGGTTGGTACCGCCCAATCAGTGATTTTGTACTTACGTTTATGAAGTAGTTTGATTTCTTTCTTGTGTTAGTTCTTTTTGGGAAACTTGTGCATCTAAACTAATGGAGCCAAAATGTTACACTCACAATTCCCCCCAGGTTTGAAAAACTGACAAGCAAACAAATATAGAAAGTGTTCAACAACTTGTTTGAAATGTATTTCATTATGGTAAGTTAGTTAGTTACTGTACATATATGGCTCTATTTTGTTACAATATTGTTAGCAATAAAATATATATTATGTGCATTGTTCCTCTACCTTTTAACTAATCTATTTCATTATCTTTGTTGTTCAAGAGAAAAAATAATAACGCTAATCATAATGTTACAATATATGTTTTCCTTAGTATCTTGAAAGTCATACTTATTTCTTTACTAAATTTATGGGTGGAAGTCCTACATGACAATATATAAAAGTAAGACACAGTCAAAACCTCAGGTGAACATTGTAGCACACATTTAGTTATGCCTTGCCCATTTTTAAGGGAGTAAAGTTGTAAAAAAGATTATTGTCCCTGCTTTAATAGACAAGATACATTTGATCTAAAATGAATCCAATAATGCACAGAAGCCCTTGATGATATTCTACTACTTATATTGCTTGCAATTTGCATCTGCTTTCATACTTCAGCTCCAAATTTTGAATAATTCATTGTATCACTGGAAAAATCTGCAATATCAACATTCTCAAATATAAATATGCACATATGTATGATGTAAGGATATTGCAAGGAAATTGCATGGATTTCAAAAATACAGGAATTGAATCAATATTGTAAAAACATTGTTTTCACACTCTAGAAATCAATGTGTGAAGCAACCTCAGACTTGAATTTTTATAAAACTTCCTTTTATGATCAAAATCTTTACTACAAAATCGTTAGAAATAATCTTCAGTTCTAGAATCATTATTTTATTAACTCAGCAAACTTGTACAACTTCGTTAAACAGCAATCTCTTGTTGACCTGCTTTAACTGTTTCCATATTAAATATGCATATTTCAATCAAAATGTATAAATTTGCTGTGACGCTACTGGCAGACAATTTCACAAAACAATGTCTTACAAGCTAGTGTAATACAAGAAGAAAAATGCCAACTTCATATTTGTAAACATTCACACTCAAAAGATTCAAACTTTCTGATAATAAAGATATGTGGAGTTTTTTCAGTAAATCCAACCTTGTTAAAACATCTTTAGGGTGACCTGCGTCAAGGAAATCTTACTGAAATCTTTATAAACATTGATTTTATGTAAATATTAATGTAAACAATGTTACTTGATTGAAGAAGAATTCTATATATTCCTTTTTATAACTCATTTCTAACTGGTACCATATTATATTTCTCTTTATCAATAAATTCAAATAATTGATTTTTATTTTGAAATGTTTATGCATTTTATGATACTACTTAATTTGCAGAGAAGCTTTTTGAATCAAAATTTCATGTAGAATAAAATAAATACCAACTTCATGGAGTTTTGTGACTTTGGCAATACAAATATCAAGCAGTTTATTGACTACAATTTACACATGAATTGTGCATTTCTAAACCTGATATAAAATTCAAATAGACCACAACAATATTTAAATCAATTTCATGTGCAAAATAATTCCAGTCTATTGTTATTTTCCACAATATAAGAGACAGCCCAATACTGATTTGCAGACTAATCGAGTTTGACATTACTCATCTCTCATTCACACAATACCCAGTCATATATGATTTAACAGACAATAGGAGTGGGTGTTTCTATTAATTGAGGAGGTAGTGACAAATTACAGTCTTACTTAAGTAATAAAAATGGCAAAGTTAACAGGAAAGAAGATACTCAACACTTCAAATATACCTTGACAATTATTAGTAAAGTGATGTATGTGCATATCTGCATTCAATGACAATTAGCAAAATATACCATTTTTTCTGATAGAAGCCCTCTCAATAATTTACGTAACTGCTACAAGATTCTACATAAGATCTTTTGTAGTTGACCTTTGTCTTCTATTGTATTCTATGTTTGTTCAGAAACACTTAGTCACTTCAACAGCTCTAGCACTTTTTCATGTAACTATTAAAATTTCAAAATTATTTCATACTTTTAAAATTACAGACTTGTTTATTAAATGCTTATAGACAAACTTGACAAAGCAATTACTGAGGTGAAAATGTGGTGTCCTCAAATCGGGGGTACATATCAACCAGTGTATTGAATTCATACCATAAAACACAATGCATGCTGTAAAGTATATATGTGATGGTTCACCTCGAAAGGGGGACTTTGTAGATGATATCAATTTTAATTTTATCATTTAATCTGTTGCAGCATATTCTAAGCTTTAAAATTACAACTTACTTGTTGAAATTGATCAAGACGATCAACGGAAAATCTCCTGAAAATTCTTATTATTTTCTTTATATTTTGCTGCCTATTTTTGCCTGTTTCTTAAAAAGTGTTCTGTCGCAAAGTCCCCCTTTTCGGTGTGTGTCATCACATATGTAGTTGATGCATTGTCTCATCTAAAGGGGCATCTTTTGAAGGGTAGTGGCATAGTTAGGGGAGACACGTAAACTAATTGGCAACATCTTGCTGTTATCTGAAGTAGACGGAAAAATCAACTTTTGAGCATCTTGCTGGAACATGTTGAATATGATGCTTGAAAATCATAGATATAGTTCACAGCCACTCAACCAAATGCATGGATAAGAGGAATTATCAATATGTTTAAGATTAGAAGAGAAATAGACTGTTTAGACTAAATTGGTTTACGTGTCTCCACTGAGGGTGCTTAGCTTCAGGGGAGGAAGGGCAATAATAGTAAATCCACATTTTATTGAATTCTAAAAATTGACAAGCAAACATATAAATAAATAAATGAATAAAAAGAAAAGCTAGATAAAAACAAAAAAGCATAGTTTTCAATGAAACCTGACAAACCAGAAAAAAGAAAGAAAAACCTAGCCCCCCCCCCCCAAAAAAAAAAAAATTGGTTCAAATATTTTTTGCAGTTCAGATATGTCAACCTAAGAGGTGGCACCGAGGACAAATTAAACCTGCCCCCTTGGTATGGGAGAGCATGGGTTTGTCCCACAATGGATGTTATTCCATTGGATTTTTTTTCATGAATATAAAAGCCTGCTAATCGTGACATAACACAGGTGATTTATATTTTTACCATAAATTACAGTCATCATTCTTTATTTCTTTTATTTGATCCATTTAACATTTGTCTCATAATGACATCATTACAGGCTTCATCTATTAAGTATTAACATCTGCTACATGTTATGTAATAAACTTATCAATGTTAAATGACTTCATATAAACTATTCCATTTGAGGATTTTAATGTCTTACTTAAATTAAATTGCTATGATGAAACCTTAAATAATATATTATTTTTGGTAAAGAACTTGAAAAAGGACGTCACATTTGTTCAGCATTATCTCTATTTTGTATCTTCCCCTCAAAAAAATTTGACATGCCTTACAATCTTACAATAACTATTAGTAGAAAACATCATTTCAATCACTTGCTTTTTTTCGCAAAATATTTGTGGTTTTTTTCTGGAACATATTAATCTTAGCTGCAATTTAAAACAGAGTTTTTGGATGATTCAAATGATTTCCATCCAATTTTTTTTTTTTTTCAAAATTTCTTGTTTTGAAATTGATAGATAAAATCCTAGTTGCAATCAAAAATTGCATATAAACTGCCACCGGAAAGTATTTCTGCAAAATTAAAAACATTAAGAAACCCAATTTTTATATAAAATGATCAAGAATCATCAAAGATTCATGCTTGTATAAGTAAGTGACTTATTTATTTAATATATAAAAATCAGTGTTTTTTCTGATATTTGATCTTCCATTACAATAAAAATATCAGACTTCATGTGCCACATAAAAATACACCTCGAGGACAAATCTCATTAGAATATAATTTATCAGCTATTCATAACCTCATTATCACAGTGTACCCAGATAGAATGTTTTCAGGTTATGAATTTTCAAACAAGTGCACAGAAATGTATTAAACTCTTTTTATTATGTGCAGGGTAAAGTGGTAAATAATCATTATGAATGTCAAACAAACGCCTCTCAACATAGGCCTATGGCTAAATAACGATTTTGTGCAAAAATATTTTCTGGCGGCAGTGTAAAGTTCATAAAAATAAGTTTGCTTACCTGATAATGTGGAGAACAGGTGATAATCAAGTATGCAAAAAAAGAAAGATAGGAAAAATTAGTTAGTATTAGAATAGTCAACCTGTATCACATAAGTAGATAGGTCAGCTGTGGTGCACTCATTCTTTTAAGAAAGGTTGGTGATAGAGATCAAGTTGTAACTGTGCCAGATGATGCTTCAATAAGAGGTTCTTGTAACATTAGTGCAAACTGACTGGACGAATGGACAGTAGATTAATAAATGCGCAAATCAATACACACACGGTCAATTTTGATACATTCAATTCACAAGGCCTGTTACGTCACAGTAGGGGTCGAGTGCAATCAAATTTTACCACAAGTGCATTGATTTCGTCTCATCTTATGAGCAAAATTGAATGCAAATTTATTAATCTAATTCATATACGACAGAAAAATAATACTGTTTCTTTTGTGAAAAGAAATAAAGCCTTTATATGACCATCAAGATCCAAAACTTTTGAAAACTAAGGCTTGACGTCCAAAGACATTTGCTCACTCGAGAGATATTCACTTGCGATATTTGCTCTGACTTATTCAGTCAAATGGTGAAGTAATGACACTTGTCATGCTTGAAAATAGGTTAGATCTATGCTACAATCGATTTAATTAATGTTAACATCAATTTTACCAATATTCGAGCATTGTAAGCAATATTTTCCCTTCATTTTGGATAATATGTCAGGGCTAATACCGCGAGTGAATGTTTCTCGGGTGAGAGAAATACCACAAACTATGCATCTTTGCTAACGCTTCTAACAAGGTTTTCCTGCAAAATGAACTTTCTAATGTTAAATATTTTAAATCATCTTAATCCCATGGACTCAAAATGACATAATTATGCTGAGACAACATCACTAATATAGATTGAAATCTCATGTGTAAAGATGTCTCCTGTCAACAGTTCATCAATCACAACGATTCAGGTCTTGTATCAAATTACTCAATGTTCTGATTTCTCCAAACTGAGGTAGTTAAAGTTCTTTCTTTTTCCAAGCTGGGAGAGCTTGGGGAAATACAGGTATGCACGACAGGGTAAAGTGTTTTTCAGGAACAGTATCTTAAGCAAATATACTTAAATAGAAAAATAAAGGGAAGGAGAAAAAGAATCAAAAGAAAAGACACAAAAAAAATAGTTTGAATTGTATTAAAATCATTGAAACAGATGTCTGTGCACTTGTGAAATCTCTTTTTCCCCCTTTTGCTTGTCAGTTTTCAAAAGCTTCGTCAAAAAAGTTTGGGTGAACTTTTTTAGTTTCAGTCTTATGTCATTCGGGGAAACTGGTGTTTGTGCCCAACCACTCAGAAAATCATGGGCATGCCACTGTCAAGAATAGCGCATATGACTTGCACTTTTTGAGAAAAGGGTAAAAAATGCCAGGACATCAAAATGTGTCGCAAAATTCCTGATAACAATTTTAGTAATTCATTACTAATATGTCTTTAAAAATAAGTTGTAATTTAGATAATTAGTCATTTTTTTAAAATATAATTTGCTATTGATTTTTTGTTGAAAATGGATGTAAGCCAATTTGCAAGACAACTCATCAAATTGTAAGTTAAGAACCACCTATCTTTCAAATTTTTGCAATTCTTTATTAGGCTATGATATTCTTTATAAATACCAAATTTAAACATCTATGTATGTTAAATAAAAATGTTACCATATACGGGCATTATGTCCTTTTATGCCCAAATTTGGTCGATGTCCATATTTGGGCATAAAAGTAAAATTTTTAGGATTTTAACCCACTAAGGGAGATTTTTTCAACAAACTTTTTTGCCAGGATGATGCACAAGTTAAAGGTCTGTAAGAATCAAAAACTCATTTTTGAAAAAAATGGTCTCTAAGCCGTTTTGCAATTCAGCTCTACATATGTAACTACCTACAGCAAAAGGATGCAGTTGTTGGCTCCTACATGTTGCTCATTTGGATCCTATCCGATGTATTCTATAAGTATACATCAGATATGCTACACATATCATCCTATTTTGGCTTTCATTGGTTACAAAACTTCTTACTGTATCAAGTTTAAATTGCCAACATTTTACTAAGTGAAAAAGTGTTGATATTCATTTTGGTGTAATGGTTAACATGATACAGTTGTAGTGACAGTGACCTTGATCATATCGTTGACTCCCATACATTCCTCTCACACTGCTACCAGCATTTTTCAATGCAACTTTTGGGCCCCTACACTTGTAGTAATGAAAATCCGTTATAACTGCAACTGAATAAGGGATAAAATAAGGAGATCAATGTTGACACCTAATTTCCTTCGTTGTACATTAGCAGCATAAATTCCAAGGTATGCTTCACTTCAATTTCCCTTGGAATGAAATTTCAACTAGTATTTTGCTTGGTTCCTTCTTCTGAAGAATATGGTTGTAGCCATCAGAGTCAGTCTGTCCGAATCCACATTATTTGCATTATTAATATTAACCTACCTTTACCTGCTATCTAATAAGGGTACTGATTTTCTTTTTGGAATGACTTTGGAAGTTAACATCAATGTTTCTTAGATTCTTAGATTGTCTTGGGTATGAGTCCATGAGACATAATTTAAATTTGATACAAATGCAAGTTCAAAATATGGTCAAGTTTAATCAAACAGTTCTTCAGAGCTGGACAGAACAAGATGGGTAATAATCTTGCAGGATAAAACACTAAGGCTATCTTGTAGAAATCAACTGAAAATTGATGAAACGTTACTAAGTGTGAGTACAACATCTTTCCCATTTTAATTTTTCATTGGATTTGTCAAAATGAATATTTCTATAATGTATTCCAACAATCTAGATGAATCTTTTCAAAGACTAAGGCCATCTGTCCAAAAATACCTTCCATTCAGAACATTCCTGCTTATAATTTTAATCCCTACATGCGGAAGCAGATAAGAACAACAGTACTTCTCTCACATTGCTCCAATGAGTCCTGTTATCAAAGTTCTCTCACCAGTTATGTGTTGTATGTGCATTTAGTTATCAGTCCATGCTTGTTTCTGAAAGTTTTATCCAGGAACCCTGGTCTTACTCCTGCATTTAAAACTTGAATTAAGAGCAATCTTGGACTGGGTCCATGAAATTAAGCTTTGAGAAAAGATTTATTGTGTTAAAAGCTTAACATGTTTTTTTCCTTATATATAGAATATCATTCTCTCCTATGATTCTGTGCAAATATGTGAGAGCAAATGTCTGTAGCAAATGTCTCCTCATGTTGAAGCAAATGTGTTTGAATGTATAGCTAACAAAACAACTTCATATAGGAAATCCAATTCTTTGATGACTAGCTAATAGTGTTCAGTTTGATATAAGATTATACGTTAAGCTCTGATAAATAATTTACTCTAGTATAATCATGCAAGAAAATGGCAGAAACAAAGCAATATGCAAATGAGTTAAATCCATCATAATGTAACCTTACACATAATTTTTGAGAGATTAATTCCCAAACCTTGATATAGACACCATTTATTGAGTCTAGAGAAGCATCAAATTGTAATAATTGACTGTTTGATGATAGTATCATATACAAAGTTCAAAATCTGATACAGATTACAACAAAGAATTTATTTAGAGGTTTAAAAGGAAAATGAATGTCATTTCTTGGTCAAAATAGCTGTATACTCATTTTGCAACACACCTCGTTTATTTCGATTTGTAAATGCAATTTAAACATTTACTCCTTACTTAAAGGGGCATTGGACAAAATTTATCAATTTTGTTTGTGGATGATTTACACATCCTATGTTAGAAAAATAACAGTCAATTACCAGATATCTGAAAAATTTAGACCAAAACCTTCAAAAAAGTCAAAAATTGGAATTTTATTTTATTTGTTGATTTTGGGTATGAGGCTATTCTTTAAACGTATATATTGATGCTATACAATGAAAAAGACCCAAAGATTTGTTTGTAAAACAGTCCTTTCACATCATAGATTGCAGAAAAGTCAAAAGAAATTTTAAATTTTCATTAGATCTCCACCAATAATTCAAATGATGCAAAAATCTCAAAATGTTTGAGGAAAAATGGGGGGATGATGCTGAACTTGTCCAATGCCCCTTTAATTTTATAATTTACAACTTAATTTGCTCTAACACTTCACTTTTATTTTATTTTGTGTCAAAAATGAGTGAACTTGGCAAAAATTGCCAACATTTGCCTTTTTAATAGGAATGCTCAATCAAAATTTTCCTTTGGCTTATGAAATGTTTTTCTCTATATCTAGAAGCAGGTTTTACCTCTAATTTTTGAAATATTTCCAAGAAAAATAGGTAAAACATATCATAAAAATCAAGATTTTTAATAAATGTTATTACCTTATATTCATGATAAAGTCATTAAAGAATAAATATATTTTTTCTTTCTCATCAAGCTTGATTATCATTAATAGACCCTATAGTAATAATTAAGAAAATAAAATGAGTCAATGCAATAAGTCATTCTTAATTATATATCAAGTTACATTTTACAGCTTATTGATTTTGACATTATATGGCCTTGATAAACATGAATTTCTTCAAATAGTTATATTGTCTGTTTTTTTATAGATTTACTTAGTGAAACATTTTACTTAAATTAAGGCTGTGTTCACACATATTAATCATGACTAGTCGTGAGCAACTATAGAGCAAGACAACGTAGCAGTTGCATTAACACTGGGACACGATTTGTACGTTAAAACTATTTGCGTATCACTTTTTGGTCTTGAGCGAGACACTTTCTATAATTGCATTCACATTGGAAATTTGCTTGTGAGTGACTCACAAACAAGAATATAGTCATGACCATTGACCTAATTATTCTGTGTGAACATGCCCTAAATATCTGAAGTAAATAACAAAAAAAAAAATTGAAATGAATACTTATTATTGCAAAAAAAAATTCAGTTTTTACCTTATTCGTAATGTTGTAGACTTGACAAATAATTACGTATTCCATACTTGTCAAATGATGTACCAGCTTTGAGTACGATACTCATTTTTTGTAAGGTTTGATATAAATTGACAAACCAAGAATTTATCCCATTTTCTGGCATATCCAGATTGACCGGGTATTTACATATTCTGCCCAGCTCTATAAAAGAGTATGGCATAGATTTGGCAAGAAAGTGCATTTATTGAATCAATATTTAATATGCTAATCCTTAATTTGAAATAAATTGAATCAAATCCAAGCTATATTTGGTAGAATATTCAATAAGTACATGTCAACTTTCATTCTACAGTATCCTTTTATCAGTTTAATCCACAGTGATGACAAGACAATATACATCAATGTAATACTGATTCTATTACTTTTTATGTTGATTTATTTGCCATGGAACATTTAGCAGAGGAACATTTAGCAGAGAAAAACACATTTTTTATCTTAAACCAACAAATTTACACTAAATACAGGTATTTTACAATATCACATTCTTAATGTCAAGAATGAATACTCATGGCAATTCCTACTGACTTAAAAACGTTTTCCCTCTTGAGCATGGTGACTAGTGGTTGTCAATGACTGTACTACTCACTCCAATGATAAGTGCACTGACCAAACAAGAAGCAGCTCCTTCAATACATAAACTATTATTGCTATTAAAGGTGTAGGTTCCTATTTTAGGATGTGTATAATTTACTTTTAACTGATTGACCTTGACCTCTGAAATTCATTGTACAAGGTTTCAACCTTAGCGTGTGTCTTGTTTTCGATTGAGAGGCAAAAGAAAGTATGCAACCCTGGGGATGAAGCTGTTATGTAAATACAAAAGAAATGGAAAGTAAGCATACCAATTAAATTTACGTTTTGTGCTATATCTCCAAAACTAAGAAACTTTCAAGATGAATTTTTTGATTTATAATCAGAATAATATGGGCTTTTATTTGGCATCAACAAATTTACTACTTCAGGTTGAACCCTGGGGGATGAGAATGTGAACAGAACCTACACCTTTAAAGGAATATTTGAAACAAAAAAATACAAGGTTCATAGCTTCTCCCATTTTGCTCCTCAAGCAAGGTAATTCGATTTTTTTCTGTGGTGCTATAATCAGTGCCTTAGTTTTCATAATTTTAAATTTGTACTTTAAAAATGTACTTCTTTTAAAGATTAACCGAGACTAATTTGCATATGTATAAAAAGAGAAAGAAAATACAACAGGCCCTGGTCCAGGATTTTTTCAGGGGTGTGGTTTGCTCAAGGTTTTCCAAAATGTGGAAAAGTGGACCTTTTTGAGGTAAAATTTTCATTCTGGTCGACCTAAACGAATTTTAGTGGCTTTGAGAAAATGAAAAGCAAAATAAAAATCAATGTTCAATGTGTTATACTCCAAAAATGAATATTATGATGGTGTTTTGTTTGTTTTACGTCCTATATGTGGACTATTTTGTACCTTTTGGTGGACGTTACATTGTCATTTTTTTTTTTGGGGGGGGGGGGAGGGGTGATGCCCCCAACACACTCCCCACCCTAAATATGGGCTCTAACATCTGTAATTAAAAATAAACCTACCCCTTATCTTAAGCTCAGAGCTGCCAGTTCTGGGTTGTCGATTGTCAGTTAGCTAATAGCATAGCTTTAGGATAGTTTGTACTTTAATATGTACATTCAGACATACAAAGAGACAAATAGTAATATATAAATAGGGTTTTCATTTCATGTTGACAAAAAACATAGACAAATTGTCATAAGAAAAGTAGACACATGTATGGCAATCATTGCAAAGGAGAAAATAAACTGTATTGAAAAAAGAAATTAATCTAAATATATGAAAATAAAGTAGATCTAATTCCATATTAGTGGGTTAAGTCAAGAAAAGAATATATCAATTCAGGGTTCATACACAAAATATGATGTTTTGACTCATAGAGAGATGTATATTTGGCTAAATACTATATAATTTTAGCAATCATGTGGCTTGCTGTAACCTAGAATAAAGGTATATAATCATCTTTGAATATTTGACTCATACAACATTGTGACAAATAAAATATCATGATCAATGTAAAGAAACAGTATATAAATCAAAGTGAATCTTAAGCAATGTGCCCAATTTGGAATGGCTCTATAAAAAACTTTTTTTCAATCATACATTTAAAGTCAATAAAAGTTAAGGCTATTATTGTCAACATGTCCATTTTGTAAAAATCATTTGAGTTTTCATCAAAACATGAAACTCATAAATTTAGACAAGAACCCCTAGTGTAGGAAAGAATGTAGTATCAAAACTGACTATGATGCTCAAGAAAAGTTAACCCAAAAACAGTTGGGCCAGATTCAACTGTTCATAGTTTCTGCAATAAGGTGATTGTACTCATGCAATAGTTTTCAAGTGGTACAGATTACTTGGGAGAAACTTCAATGGCCATTATGTCAAAGTGTTATTTTTCTTTTTATGGTTATGTCATTACTTAAGTGGTAATTTGGGTGTCTGGATAAGTTTACCCCTTGATATATCAACATCATCTTGTACCAACATCATTGGTAGGCTCTACAAATTTACTACCAGCAACATTTGATGACCACTGATTATAACAGACTCATAGCAAATAATATGTTTATCAATTGTCACTATCATATAGCTTCAAAGCTTGAGGCTATATTTTGTAATTTGAAACATTTATTGCCTTGAATAAACTTAAATTACTTAATTATGAATTGGGGTTCATGTTTGAACCCCAGCAGATTGAGAATAACATAATAATGTTTATCACTAAGGATCCCTTTTTTGGTTATGTTTTGATGAAAGGTACAAATATGATTTTTGTAATATTTTAAATCTCTATGAGCCAATAGAGAGAAATGTAAAATGTATCCTAAATTTGCATTTAGAAATCCCTAGTACTTAAATTAAGTAAATTGTGTCCTATGCCGCCTGTTGTTGCCTTCATTAAGCCTCAAGGCTCGATCTGACGCTGTTGACATATAATGAGACATAATATTGTGAATTAAAGAGAGTAGTCATACACTTGTCTCTTGATGTGTGATATGTGAGATGTGTGAGAATGAGAAGTGGTTATTTCTAAGATAATGGGTAAATGCTTACACCAGTCCGCAACAATTTTCTTACATGGACCTGATTGTTAAGAAATAATCTTGTGGGCCAGACAGGCCTGTGTCATTTCAGTTTTTGAGAGATAACTGCTGTGGTGATCAAGGACAGTTCACATGATGCAATTTGGTTAACACTCTTGATACAATTTATAAAATTAAATAAATCATGTCAATTTCCATCAAAATAATTAAGGTTTTTATACATACATTTATAGCAATACCCTTTGTAATACCTTCTATCTCCATTTTCCATTTAGAAATCAAAAATATAGTAATAGTTATAATTTGCTGCAAACAAAGTTAAAAGATGTTAGATCTTATAGCATATTAAAGCAAAAAGTGATCAATAAAAATTACACTTTCCAACATATGTTATGCATAAATGAATTTTGTGTAAAGACACAAAAATAACCTCACCATCAATACTTTACTTTAGAGTCCACTTATTCAAAATCATTATCCACAATATTCCATTCATTTCATTGGTGCACTAAATCATGTCCCTCATGAATCAACCAGGATAAGCAAATCAATTACTACTTGCTCAAGTCTTACTACATTTGATTGCAAAACAAGTCTGATATTTGCAAACACCAAACCACACATGTGTCCTCACATGTATAAGTAATAAGTCAAAATTGAAACTTAACATTCATGGGCCATCATCATTTACTCTGTGTTAAGACCAGCCTCTGTTATGACCACGGCTTGAACATAGCAACTTTTGTTTTAATACATGTCCAATGTGCAAAACCACAACACAACACTTCACACTTACGACAGTGCCGTTTACTAAGAAAACATTTACATATTCTAGCCTCTTTTTTTCCTGAAAAGCAATGCAAACTTGACTCGACCCTCTGTTGGCATTTAGTAAGATTTCTTATTGATCAAATTCAATCTCACTATCACAAATCACCTCTGGCAAGCTGCCAATGACCATTATATTAAGATGTAAATAAAAGAGTAGTTTTGTGATGAGAGCTATTTAAGAGTAGTCAGAAAAATGTCTGAAGTGCTTGCATCAATAAACATGATGTGTATATCCAACTTGCTTAAACAACTTAACAGGTCTATTATTGATATAAAATCCAGTTACAATAATTTTCATGCATAAGTTCGTTTATTTGTGACATGATCTAGGCAATTGATTAATAGTCCATATTTAGAATAGGCTCGCTAGTCCAAATTTTGTAAACAGCTTGCTAGTCCAAATTTTGAAAACAGCTTGCTAGTCCGAATTAAAAAAAAATTGAAATATACACTTACTTATTCCTATTCAGACAAGCTATTTACACATTAAGTCAAATATGGTTGACCCTTTATACTTCAGAAATATATTTTATATATTTCACACATTTTTATACACATCAGTATAAAAACATATTGTAAGAACTGATTAAACTATATAAATCCCTAGTGTCAACGTATCATTCAAAAAGCAGATCACCACTATTTAAAAAAAAATATTTCTTCAGGCATGATAAACACTCCTTTAAAACAGTTAGTCAGTTTTGATCAAATCACATGAGGTCTTAGGTGATGGAGTACTACTGATCATACATCTATTGATTTCAGCTCCGCTCATCTCATGTTCGAAAGATATATTAGCAACTTCCCATAAAGAATGAGTTAAAAATATCATAACACAAAAGCTTCTGTTAGATATATCTTTAACTGATTTGAGTAATAGTGCATGGAATATATGAATAATTGCACCATTCATTAAATATTTGAGTTCCAAAGAGGTGTGTAAGTGATACTTGATGTAATCTCTTGGTAGTAATTCCCTTGAAGTAGGCTGTACTCTTTGTGCTGATATATGATATATCCTATGGGCTATCAAGTTTCATGAATGAAGGCAATAGGAAATACCAGTGATTGTTACACTATCCATGTTATGGTTTAGAAATGAATTGCTAGTCAAACAGAATAACAGATTTCGTTTTGTATCTCTGTTATATCAAATCAGGAAACTTAGTGTTAGAAGTATATTAAGGGACAGAATAATGAAAATTGAGTTACACATTTATATTTGTCATTATAATCTACCAACTTCAGTGAAAACTAAAATCAGAAACAGATTATGCAACACCTGTGTGTTAATGTTTCCAAATGTGTATTGATGCAGTAAAACATGTAAGAGTGAAACTGGGACATTATATGTGATTATATACTACTTAAATAAATTTAAGAGAGTTGATTGGTTTGAACACGATCACATGATTTCAAATAGTTTGAACCACCTTGACAAAA
>JXSR01S008274.1:42866-60231 GCA_000969725.1 Ophiothrix spiculata
ATATTGCTAATAAGCAATATATTTTAAGGCATATATGCCTATTTCTATTGCTAAGCATATTGCTTAAATATGGTTAATTTTTCTGGTAAGGGGGACCATGACTTTTAAGGTGTCACTGAAATTCTTATAACATTGTATTTGCAATTATGTAAAAAAGGGAAAATGACAAGAGTCTATATTTACAGCTAATTTTGGATGGACAATAACATATGGAGTATTGGTTTGTACCAAGGTTTATAAAACACACATATAACAGATAACAGTTCATCTCCATTAGGAACATATAAAATGAAGAATTGAAGAATGTGGTCTACCCACCTCTCAATTTCAAATATCCAGTGATGTTGAAATTTTAAGTTTTCAATATTGGTTGCATGAATTATTGCAGACAATTTTTAAATATGGGTCATATTTATCATATAAAGTGGCTTGCTTTCCCCTTGAGTAATAACATAATATGGTTTATGAACAGCTGATATAGCAATTGATCCAATGTATTATTGTTTTGGCCTCTATTGTCTGCTGTCATATTTCAGACTTCACAGATTGCAGGTGTGATTGTTGTTTGTCTTTAAAGGATTTGCAAGTATATTAAAACATTAAAAACAGAGTCCGAAGACTCGCTACTCCAAAACATTATTCAATGGGGAAAATATAACCTTGAAAAAGGGCTCGCTAGTCCGAAAAAAAGAGCTTGCTGGTGCAAAGGTTTGCTAGTCCAAATAGAAAAATAGGCTTGTCAGTCTGAATTGAAAAAAAAAAGATCACTAGTCCGAATTTTAAAAACGACTCGACAGTCCGAATTTTAAAAACAGCTCTTTTGTCTGAATATGAAAATAGGCTCGCTAGTTCAAATTTTTTAATAGGCTTGCTAGTCAATATTTAGAAATAGACTCGCTAGTCCAAATTTTGTAAACAGCTTGCTAGTCGAAATTTTGAAAAAAGCTTGCTAGTCCGAATTAAAAAAAAATTGAAATATACACTTACTTATTCCTATTCAGACAAGCGATCTGTCCTTTTGGACTAGCGAGCTGCTTCTAAAATTCGGACTGACGTGTTGTTTTTAAAATCCAGAATAGCGAGCTTTTTTTAACATTTGGACTAGCGAGGCTATTTTCAAATTCGGACAAGCAAGCTGTCGGACAGTAATGCAGCAGATATAGAAGTGTTCTTTCTCTCTTGTAATATTACCATTGTGGTCCACGATCGTCTCTCAATTTCAAATGAAACAAATATCTAGTGATGCTGAAATTTTAAGTTTTCAATATAGGTTGCATAAGTCATTGCAGACAATTTGTAACTATGGGTCATATTTATATTAATCATATAAAGTGGCTTGCTTTCTCCTTGAGTAATAACATAGTATGGTTTATAAACAGCTGATATAGCAATTGATCCAATCTATTATTGTTTTGGCCTCTATTGTCTGCTGTCATATTTCAGACTTCATAGATTGCCGGTGTGATTATTGTTTGTCTTCAAAGGCATTGCAAGAATATTAAAACATTAAAAACAGGGTCCGCTCACCGGTCTGAAGACTAGCTAGTCCAAAATCTTGCTAGTCCGAAGACTTGCTAGTCCAAAACATTATTAAATGGGGAAAATATAACCTTGAAAAAAGGCTCGCTAGTCCCAAAAAAGAGCTTGCTAGTGCAAAGGTTTGCTAGTTCGAATAGGAAAATAGGCTTGTCAGTCCAAATTGCAAAAACAGATCACTAGTCTGAATTTGAAAAACGGCTCGCCAGTCCGAATTTTAAAAATATCTCTTTAGTCAGAATATGAAAATAGGCTCGCTAGTTCAAAATTTTTAAATAGGCTTGCTAGTCCAAATTTAGAAATAGGCTCGCTAGTCCAAATTTTGAAAACAGCTCGCTAGTCCAATTAAAAAATTAGAAATATACACTTAATTATTCCTTTTCAGACAAGTAATCTGTTCTTAAAATTCGGACTAGCGAGCTGCTTCTAAAATTCGGACTGACATGTTGTTTTTAAAATCCAGACTAGAATGCCTTTATTAAAAATTTGGACTTGCCAGTCTATTTTCAAATTTGGACAAGCAAGCTGTCGGACTAGTGAGCTGTCAGACTAGCAAACTGTCCTCTTAAAAACATCTTACAGTAATGCAGCAGATATAAAAGTGTCCTTTCTCTCTGGTAATATTACCATTGTCGTCCGCTCGTCTCTCAATTTCAAATGAAAAAATATCAAGTGCGCTTTGAAATTTTAAGTTTCAATATTGGTTGCATGAGTCATTCATTGCAGACAATTTTTAAATATGGGTCATATTTATCATATTTATATTCATCATATAAAGTGGCTTGCTTTCCCCTTGAGTAATAACGTAGTATGGTTTATGAACAGCTGATATAAGCAATTGATCCAATCTATTATTGTTTTGGCCTCTATTGTCTGCTGTCATATTTCAGACTTCACAGATTGCAGGTGTGATTGTTTGTCTGTAAAGACATTGCAAGTATATCAAAACATTAAAAATGTCTTAATGTAGTGCAGTATATGTTTATAAAGAAGTGCTCTTTCTCTCTGGTAATATTACCATTTGTAACATGTTGTAACCATTTTCAACTTAAAATACTGAATGCTATATTAACTGGTGTTGATTTGGTTATGAAGCTTTATTTCATATGTAACTTGTCTAAACAGGCCACAGTTATAATACACCCACTGTAATCCATCATATGCATCCATCCAAATCAAGAGAAGCATAATGCATTGAGACTATGGATAAGGTCTCCAACTTCTACTGTGTTACATTCCTAAAAGTCCTTGAGCTGGAGGCCACCCTAGACTGGCTTAGTAAAATTGTACCAAAATGCAAGCAGGGGCATGTGTGATAGATTGCATACTTTCCTAGAAGTATTTACTATTTAAAAAAACATGGTTTTGAGTGATTTCTTTAAGAAAAGCAAAATCGTTGCAGTATGTCAAAAGTGGCTTAAATTGACTCAGCAGGTATACACTGTATGCATCACCTAAAGAAGGAATGTTTGCACAGGGGACCAACGGCTTAACGTGACTATCCGAAGCACGGAGCAATTAGAGTAAGTTTCTTGCCCAAGGAAACAAAGAATCTTGAACCGCCGTGCCCGATGCTTGGACCCACAACCTCTGTATTACGAGATCCATGCTCTAACCCCTCGGCCATGCTCCCCTCTTGAATGAAACAAAACAAATTCAAAACCAAAACGTATTACACATTTCATTGTTTAAATCAAGGAAAATGCTGACAAATTTAGAGTATTTTAAATTCTTAATAGTTGAAATTTAGGCTAACACATTTATATATATATAAATTTATATAAATATCCAACTCTTGAATTTATGAATCTACTCTTCTAAATCTACTGTTTAATATTTTCCAAGAAACCCCTCCCCCTCTGGGCTTAGCACAAACAATTTGCACATGTTTTCAGAGTAAAAAAAGGTTCTAACAAATTTATGACACTTATGACATACTGCAACTACACTGAAAACAATTATAAAGAACATTGTGCATTATGTAAGATGAACAAAATAATGAAAATCCAATAAAAATGATTGAATGTTCTCTTTTATAATTTGTTCAGCAGGGCCTCATTTTTATCAGTTATGATAAAAGTGTTCTGAATACACAATGATTGGTTATTCATAAAATTGGGGCACAATAATAGAACCAACTTAAAACCATACATATTTTGTCAGAATGTTATTACTACATATTATTATTTCATAACAGCTCATAATTAATATAAAACCTGACAATGAACATATATAAAAAAACTCTCTGGATTAATTGTCTAGATTTGTAATGGAAAAAAGTTTTAAATTACAAAAGCACATATTTCCTCTTGCATTTTCCAATCTAGAAATTCATTGCTCCTTTGTTGTCTATCTGACTTTTACTTTCCTTTTTTGAGAGTATTGTAACAAAACACAACAAAATATCACCACTCATTACAAACTTGTCAAATGTGGGCATTTTTCACTTTACATTACAGGGCAAAATACATGTATTGTGATTGGCTGATTGCAGTGGACAAGCTCCTGCTAATGTTTCTGGGTGACAGCTTTGAATAGTCACTGTAACCAGCCAGCCAGTTTGTGAATTACAGTTTCTCTACAGTCAAGGTATGTGGTTGATTGTTGATGACATAAATCCATCCCTAACCAAAGTGGGGCTATATTTTGCTATGGGTTGTTACTGGATGAGATTGTTTACCCTAAACACTATATTTGATGCTGTTCATATGAACAATAAACTTAAAAACGTGAACAATTCATGAAGGTAAACATCCATTAATGATCCATGTTTGAAGCGAAGAATTTCAGGAAGTCTTGTAATAATTTTGGGCAGGGATTTAGGAAGCAACTATTTACAGTCAATGAGCAATGATTCATTGGTCACTCTACCTTTTGCCTTTTCTTTGCAAGTCATCCATATGATGAATGTTAAATCATCCATAAGGTGAGGTTTAGAATGAGGAGAAATAACACCTGCTCTTACTGTATATTTCTAGGCTATAAAATAAAAGCTGTCCATTTTCTACAAACATTCTAAGAAAGTATATATAAGACATTTATTTACCAGCAACTATACCTTATATTGATTGCCTAAAAAAAGAAGCAAAATCATGGAAATTGGGTTTTGTACTTTTCCTTGAAAACAATTCTTGGAAAAAAAATGGAAAAACAATCTCACAGTCTGTGCGAATGTATTCAAAAGCCAACTAATAAACATTGACCTAGTGCTGAAAATTGTATGATAATAATTGGGTAAATGTCACTGGATTATTACAAGGCTGATTGGGACAATTGGAAGAAAAGGACTATGAATGTCATCCTAAATATGCTTTTCTTTACATAGACGGTACCGTCAAATGAACCGTTTATTTTGCAGGATGCTTATAAATGCATTTCAAAAGTACCGTGATTTGATACCTTTCTCAGATAAACTATTACACACTCAGATTGGTTTGATTATCCCTCCATGACAATATCCGTTTGTCTCCTTTCAGATACAACCAAACAAAGCAGAAGTTACTTTTACAGTAGATTACCTTTCCCCTTTAAAAACTTCAATCTGTCCTGGTTTCTATGTCTGGATACCAATCCATCAATCAACATTTTCAGTCTTTTGTAGATTAATCAGAGAACTGGAATAACAGGATTAAATAGGCTGTTTGATTTGATGGAGAAAATGATGCTCATGGCAAGCCAAATGTACATTGAGGTTGTATATTGCTATCAAGCATGTTTTTGTTTAAATAAAAGCATTGTAAGAGCAATCAGCAAAATCACAGTCATGCTTGTTCTGAGGGATCAATTTATCTATAAGCCAAATATCTACATTTACTAAATAAATTTATTTCTAAACACATTAAAGAATCTATTTTTCAGCATTTATATTTATACTTCAGGTGAATTAAGTAATTATTTCAAGAAAAGTGTTACAATATATTCATTATCTTTAATTCACACAGATGAGTCTGAAATCAAAGTTGATATTCTGAGTACTTATTGTTTTATATTTAAAGTATGTGTCGTATATGCATATTGATAGAAGACATGAGGCAGTTTCTTATTTGTAACAATATTAGTTATCTTGTTATCTATTTAAAGAACACAGGCTATTATAATGTTTCCTAAATCTATATGTTTTTAGCAAATGTGGTGATCTTGTCAGGTGAACTATATTTTTTGTAACATTGCTTACCTACAAAAGTGGATATAACATAGAACATAGGTCTGGGGTATGAAATCACACTAAGTCTAGTCAACGTATACTTGGAAGGTCATATCTGTGCCATACTGAAGTATTTAAGTATCATTAAAGTATTCATTTAAGACTTACTAGATATATAACTAGATATACTCTATAAACCTTGAAGTATGCAATAAGCAATCAGACTCTGTTACAAGATCCAAAGCACATCACTTGTATTCTACAACATTGTGAACTGGTATTTTTGTATTGTGTAAGAGACTAGCAATAATTGATTAGGATTGTTTATGACCAAATCACTGTATATTAATACACTTGGTACATGAATCTTTCATGATTTTGGTATTACTTTTGACTAATTTTGTTGCTATCAATCGGACAAATCTTGAATATAAGTTCATTTGAATATCCAACATGATTGGGTACGTTGTTATGATTCGAAAAGTATGAACTAATTTTTTTTCTGAGTATGGTCATATTGGTTTATGTGTGTTAATCGACGGCTTGTTGCATATTTCAAGATTTATAGAGTATAGGGTAACTTTACAACTCTGGATGTCCAATTTCCTTTTTATTGTAATTGTCTACTCCTATAATGGGTCAGATGTATTATGCAGTTACAAGCAAGAAAGCACAAAGTTGAATAATAGTATAAAGAATTAGACATTTACTGTATAAGTGGTTTATCTTGGCTACATTAATTTTCGAGCTCAATTCGTCTAGCTCAAAAATAGATGTAGTGCAAAAAGGGGTATTTATACCGCCGCACATTTAAAAAAAATCACAAGCGCAAAAATAAAGGCCTGAAATGATTCAAAGTAGTTCAAAATTAGACTTGCGCGAAAATATTGGCGTTTATAGTATGCAGTCATTTGTTTGGGTAATGGCATGTGTGTTAGAGGCTTCTAATCACCCAACAGTACATAGGTACAAAGATGTCTGCTTAAAACATTATTCATGAGCATTCACTAGTTATTCTAAAAAACTTTAATAAATACTTCAAAACTTAATTACTCAGTTACTTTCATTCAAAACAATGCCACTAACCCAAACCACTAGAAAATACTGGGAGTGTAACGCAATAAGCTTTCAGAAAGAGGGATACATTTTCTTTTCGAGGAATTTGTAGTTATTATTAATACATCTATTAAATATCAGCTTTAGTTTCAACAAATGCAACTACTCTTCCGATCAAAAATAGAAGTGAAGCATTTCAGATTCATTTTCAATTCAGATATGAATTTGAGGTTAAGAGTGTGTTGTATAAACCAATTATTAATCCAAACGATAAATTTACCAAGTTTCTATTTTTAATCTTTATCAATGATGGAGATAAACAACCAGCCTGATTTGTCAGAAATATTACAAGAAATTATCATACATCAATTTTAAATTGATTTGCATACTAAAAAGAGCAAATGAAAGCCATACCTTTAAAATGCCTTAAAGGCAAAGATAAGGAAATACATACTCTTGAATCACTCAAAGCTTCATCTCTATACCATATTTTGCCTCAATCCACAGACCTTGAAGAAGCATCAGATTTTCCCTTGACAAATTTCTAGTTTACTCATCCAATATCAGCCTAAGTTTCAACAAATGATATGAATATTCTACCATAAAATAGAAGGAAGAGTTTCAGAATGCAAACATAGATTTATGTAGTATTGTATTTTGAATTGAAGGTAACAAGCATTCTTTTAAGGGGCTTCTGTAGGTTGAATATAAGAACTTTTGTCCAAAAAAAAGTAAGACGTACAAACATGCTTTCTTTACACTAAGTTTCCATCTTGATATTGTATTATTTTCTGGAATTGCTTGTGTAAATCTTTAAAGTCCTGTATTTTGTGAAGCTAGCAGTGTTATATTTATTTCGGCATGACTGAATGTTTATTTATGGTCAGAGATGGTGCTTTAAAGCATCAACCTGTTTAATGCTGTTGAAAATAATGAGAGCACAATTGGAATTTTTCTAGACTTGTCAAAAGCCTTTGATACTATTAACCATGAAATACTTCTTCATAAACTAAATCATTATGGGTTCCGTGGCATTGTGCTAGAATGGTTTAAAAGCTATTTGCAAAATCGTAAGCAATATGTTTCGTATGATAATCATGATTCAGAATGTCAAAGTATTTTATGTGGTGTTCCTCAAGGATCTATACTTGCACCACTTCTCTTTATTCTATATGTTAATGATATCACGAAAAATTCTTGATTTCATTCTCTTTGCTGATGATACTACCATTCTTTACTCGCATAGAAATATTGAAAATGAAACTGTATTAATAAATAAAATGTAAAGAATCTTTTATTCTAAACTACATTCATGATTAAGTTACTTCTGGCCTTTATTCTTTCTTTCGAGTTCTTTGGTATCCTTGTGCCTATCTTGTTTGTGCGTTCGGATTTGTAGGTTTTTTGTTGTAAGGGGTAGGCTATTTTCTGGCCTTATTGGATTTCAGGTCTACTCCTCCATTTGTGTTTTTATTTTGCTGTTATTTTGATGTGTTACCTTTTTGAATGGAAATAAAGATTACAGATTACAGTCTTCCAAAATTCATTTTCATGTACTATCAAACACATACACAAAATCAACTTATTTGATAGCACTGAAGGATGATTCAACTTTTAAAATTATTCATAGCTCTTAGTTAGCATCATCTATTATTGTATATAAAGGGCCTTTTGTGTAGCAAAAAAACTGTATTTATTACCCACAGAATCATCTATTATTTCTCACATGATCAGAGTAAGAGAACAGAGTGTCAACAAATTCTTGTGCTTCATGAAATTTGCTGAAGACAACGTTTTCATTTTTAGTATGCACATTTTATTTAAGTAGTAGAAAAATTAAATGCAACAATTTAATATTTGACATATTTCATTATGCAAAAAAATATAAAGTTACTTTAAAAATTATTTTATTATTTTGTTAAATATTAATAGAAATTTTAAAAAGTTGTGTGCTTTTTTCTAACCCTATGTTTAAAAATACTGGTTCTCAGAACCACGTGATCCCCCTAGCCGACGCAATCCCAAAAAGTAAATGTTTAGGGAGAAAGGACGCATTTGTACAAATAACCTTTGTCCTTTGTTATCTGACCTTTGGCCTCATCAACATATTAGGGATATTACATTATCTCCAAACCCCTAATTGGTTCAAATCGGAATAAACGTTTCAAATGAGGCCAAATTGAAAATTTCAGCCTATTTTGCAACTATGTCACCTTTGACCTTACCCACAAATGCAAGTTTCCATGCTGCACCTGTGACCCAAGTTTGGTTGAAATCCATTGAAGTATGCAGATGTTAGAAGCAAATATCAACCCTTTTCACAACGCCAACAACGACAAAGACAACACAGACATCCACTACGCCTTAATCCCCCTTCTACTTTCATGCCAGGGAGATAACAAGTCTATTATCTTTTTATTTGAAAGTATAAAGAAGAATAACTCACAATACTGTTATATTTTGCAATGTCTAATTTCCTTTTCTCTTTATTAGTACCTTTTTTTTATGAAATAAGCCAAAGTAATAACATACACAAATTCTGATGCAAAATATAGTTTTTATTGTTCTACAGTGTGTCCCAGAATGAAGTTATCAAGATTTCAACGCCACACAGTTCAAAAACCAAATAGTTTGGAACTTAGTGACAATCATGCGTGTAGTCTTGACTTTGTATGGTGTAAAAATAAAGAAAATTCATGCATTACTTTTTTAGAAATGAGCATTTGAAGCTCCAGAGGGGTTTGGACACTTTTCCCAGTTAATAGGTAAAGTTGTAAAAATTCAACGGAGATTTTCAGCATAACCATGCAACAAGAACGTCATCTTTACAGACATAGTCATGATAATATTTGTCCAATTATAAGTGTCTTTGTTTTCAAGATTATATTAACCTAAATCTGGTTATTTTCATCTGCAAAAATCATTTAATATTTTATTAGGTAATCGTTTAGGAAAATCATTGAGCGGGTAATTTGAAAGTACGCTAAAGGGCTGGTACCCTGATTAGCAGCAGCAGTGGTTGTAGGAATATGGTAATTCTAAGCAAACATAACACCTCATTTGTCAATGGAGAAAAGAGTATCATGATTGACCAATACCTGGAACGTGCAGGTATCATTGAAACAATGGAAAGATTTATTTAACATTACCAGGAGCCAGATATCCCCATCGCACAAGTATTCCATCTTAAAAATGTCAGAAAATAAAAAGCTGATGGTATCGGACGACAGAAAGAACTGCAAAAAAGTAGCGTGTGGACGCCAAGGAAAAAGCCGAATTTACATTCTACTGAACCTTTATTAAGACTCCAAGGCATCATCAAGGAGAAGCAACATGCGAAACAAAACAGAAATGTTGGTAAAGATGTTTACGACTCTCCAAACTGGGAAAAGTGTCCAAAGCCCTTTGGAGCTTCAAACGCTCACTTCTAGATAATTATTGCATGGATTTTCTTTATTTTTGCACCAAAGCAAGTAGAGACATAAGACATGATTATCACAAACTTTCAGTGTCTGGGATATTTTAGTTTTTGAATTATGTGGCATTGAAATCTTGATAACTTCATTCTGGGACACACTGTACATGCATATCGTTTCTACTACAGATATTGCAACAAACTATAACAGCCCTTGGTTGTAAAGAATGCAAAGTAAATTTTTGCATAATACCTAGGAAATTGCCTTTCACCAATGCAGCCCAAGTTCGATTGTCGGTCGGACCTAGGTTGTACTTGAATTTGGTTGTCAATCCATACTCGTCCTTGCAGGTTTTCTTGGAGCACTTCAGTTTCCTCCTGCATCTAAAATCAAAAATTCTTTCCAATATTCTATCATTCACACCACGGAGGCATCCCTTAACTTAATTATATATGCACTGTTGAAATTAGCCAGGCTTTCTGCCAAATGTTATAAATAAATAAACAAATAAGACATAAAGCAGTTGTGGTAAAGTTTATGTATAAAGCAAAGCAAGATGTTTGCCATATAGCGCTTTTATGATTATTTCATATCTGGATTGTTTAATATAGGGATGCATTACCTACTAATCAATCCAGCATAGATGGCATGAAAATTGTAAATTGAAATTTAAACAAAGTTTAATTTCCATTTCTAGCAAAACAGAAAGTTACATGAATCTAACATGATATAACCATGAATTAAATTCAATTACTAATAAATAAAAATTAAGAAAAGGCCAAGAATTATAAAGATTGGTCTATTTGGTACTAAAATATACAAAAACTGTTTAAAATTTGTATGTTATATGTTTGCCATCAAAAAGGTCTTTTAATTATTTAAATCAAAATAGAATTAAAACAAACAATAACAGAGCGATGGTAAAATTACAGCAAAGAAACAAACAATTTGTTTTAACTTAAGTATGTATAGTATAATTTATTCACATATGGTATTCAGTTGGCAACCGTCTGTTTAAAATATGTCATGTCAGGAAATGCTTTTTAAAATTTGTTACTGCCTTCATAAACTATACTGCAAGATGGTTAAAAGTGCAAGTATATGGCATTTAGTTTAAGGGGAAGGAAATAAAATATTAGTCAGGGAATTAATAATAAAAAGGAGACCATCTATGAAGGTTCCGGGTTGGACCATGTCTCCTTGTTTTCTTGAGCAAGAAACTTTACTCTAATTGCTCAGTGCTTTGGAAGTCATAGTCCGTTGGTCCCCTGTGCAATAATTCCTCCTTGGGGCACTCCATACAGTGTATAACTGGTGAGTTATCATTAAGAATTTAGAAAGCCTTGCACAACTATGGAAGTAACACACACACTAAAACAAATCAATACCCACAATTACGGAAATGTCATCTGTTCTTGAAAAAATTTCTTGTCAATTGAATAAATTTCAAATTTTGGTCACTTTGTCATTGTGACTCATTAATTTGAAAGAGGATGGTTATCAAGCAATGACATTTTGAGATATAGAAGTGCAAAGTGAATAAATCAACTAAAGCTATACTTTCATCAACATCAAATAGGCGGGCCTTTTCCTATCATTAACTGATCCAGATATGTGTAAGCGTAGGAGATGTAGCGCACGTCTTACGTGTGACTCGCACATCAGTAGGCTATCTATGGTACTTGTGTAAGCGAAATTATGTTTATTTGTAGATGAACCAAAACTTCATAATTCCCACCTATTTAATGACGATCAAAGTATAGATGGTCTATATTTAGAGATGATGATAGCTTCAATCCTTAGTACTTAAGGCTACAGTCCCTAAAAACGTCTCGCTCGGCTGAATGTCATGTTTACTGTAAGTTTTTACCTACTTACACCTATCAGAATATCAAAAAATGTTGCGTACATATTGAATAGAGTCTTAAATTTACACATGGAACTTTACTAGTGATTTCACATTTATTATCAAGGTCAAAATGACGCATAAAGACTACTTCGAAAAAGTTGACCCTTTTTCGCCGAAACCTCATATTTTCATGATGTTTGAACAATTCGACTGGTTTCAAATTTTGACAGATTGTAATACTTCTTATTGAATTACAAACAATATTTTATAAATATGTTGATTTTGAATGATAATGTAACAAACCCGGGTTGTTCTGCCCGAAAATCTGGATGTTAATTACGACTCTGAGTTTGAGCTGTGAATTGCCTGTTTTAAATATCTACATTATCTACATATTGTCTGATATACGCATTCGCATAATTTACTTACAAATTGAGCATTCCAATGAGGCAAAAATTGCAATTTTTATGTAAACAAAACAAAAATATGGCATTCTGATGTTTATGTTTTAGATTTAGTTCATGATCTCAACACTGCCTTGATAGCTCAGCGGCAGATCTCTCGCTTCGTAATGCATGACTAACCCCCGCCATAATCCATGGTTCGAGTCCCCGCAAAGGCAGTGGAAACTATTTATCTTTTCATGATTGAAAAATAGTTATGATTCACATTTTCGGTGACATATGTATTCCACGTACCCTTAACTCCTTCACAACAACGACACAAGAACAATACACGAAAATATTGCATTATCATTAAAATAACCATAAATTTGATCCATCTTTTTCTTAAACTTGACCTTTGCATGAAAATTAGTGATTTTCCAATTTAAAAAAATGACCATTTAGAAAACATCAAAAAATTAATTTACAGAGCCAAACATTTCCTTATTCATATGTCATGTGTGACAAATTAAAAGGTCAGAAAATATTCCAAAATTCAGTGTATTAAAACCGATTCATTTTGTAATATTGAAAACAAGATAATATCAACACTTAGTAACCTAAGAAATCATAATTTCGAACAAAATCAATTTCACCATGCCTCGAAAAACTTTGACTATTATTCTACCTCTACTTTGCTAATAAAAACACAACAGTGTTTTGACTGTATTTATTGCATCACCGGAGAACAATTTGCAATATTTACATTTGCTAATATAAATATGCGCATATGCATGTGTGCTATCATAGTACTTATTATTTTGTGGATTTTGTGAGGAAATTGCATGGATTCCCAAAATATAGGCTTGAATCAATACTGTAAAAACATTGTTTTTCACACTCTATGAATCAATGTGTGAAAAGCAAAAAGGTTGAATCTGCAGTTTTGTCGAACTCACTATGCATTCTTTCATTTTTTGTCAAACCTCTTGCTTTGTAAAGTATACCTCTGTTTTAAGTCAGGACTTGTATGACGTATTTTGTGCATTTGAATGTTCTATCTGAGTATTTCATATATAGAACTTTAAATGTGATCAGAAAAATGCTTGTTACAAAATGGCTGCTGGAAATAATCTTCAGTTCTAGTACTATTCTTTTATCAATTCAGCAAACTTACAAATCCATTATACATCAATCTCTTGTTTATCTGGTTAAATTGTTTCCATATTAAATATGTATATTTCAATCATTATACATGTATATAAATGTAACGCTGCTGGCAGATAATATCAACAAACAGTATTTTACGAGCCAGTGCAATAAAAAAATAATTGGCAAACAAATTACACTTTTTCAAAAATTGAATTGAAAGTATTCCAACCTTTTGATAGTCAAATTGAGAGTATAGTGTTTCCTGTAAATCCAATGTAAACACATTTTGATGATATATATATACCACTAGTCTTGTTATCATAAATATTGGTAAAAGCAGATGCTGTCATGGCAATCTTTCTTATGAAAAAAAGCTTGAAATCTTTTTATAAATATTTGTTCACTTGTAAAGTAAATCCATTATGCAACATTTCCATGTTTACCTGCCTGATGTTTTATATATGAACTATATGTATTTTAATCTGTATGTATAAATTGGAAGTAATGCCATTGGCAGTCAGTATCAACAAACAACATTGTACGAGGGGGGAACAAAAAATTTTAAACTTTGCCCAGTAGGGCCAGGAATGTAATTTAAAAATTAGATCCTATATCCTTAAGGTATCTTACATAGTAACTGTGCAAAGTAACATATTTCTCCAACTGCCCATAGACCATCATTTTAGAGATATTCTCTATTGAAACAAAAAATCAATTTTGTATTTTGATGAAAATCAAGGTTTTAAGGTTGGCTAGTTTTATCATGTCATTTTAACAACGTTCATCAACTGATTTCCATATTTTTGGTATCAATTGAAGAAAGATACCCTATACTATGATATCAAACAATTGAGTGTGTCATCATAGAATTTCTGAGTACTGTAACCTTTCATGTGTAGGACCTAAATCATGCTGCGTGTCTCAATTTTCTCTATACAGGTAATGTCATTGGATTTTTACCGCAAAGTTTGCTGACATCTATCGCCACCTGTAAAAAAATTTAAACTACCTAAGAGACCATTTTTGCACCATAATGTGCATAAGGAGGTGTAACTATTCTGACAAACTTTCATTGACATGGCTTTCTACCTTCTGGGTAAAGTTTAAAACTTTTTGACACCCCAAAGTACAACCATTGTTTTGCAATTTAACTTTGGGGAACTTTGCACTTTTTAATATGCAAACTTTTTGCTAGCAAAGGTTCATTTTTTTAATATATAAATCCAATGTTGTTAACACATCTTGGCAACAAATACAGACAATGTGTTACTATAAATATTTGTAAAAGTTTGTGACGTCATTGAAATATTTCAAATGTAAGAGACTTGAAATATTCATTATAAAATTGAAGAAACACAAGTAGCTCAGAACTATAATTGTGGGTATAGCCTTGGATCAAGGCTGACTTGTTTTTTGTGGAAATAATATAGGCCTTACTGTATGTGCCAAATGATTTTCCAAAATGCAAAACCGGCAGGTCTACTTCTGGCTTGGTCAACATTTTGAACTGGGTAGTATTCCAATATAACTTATCTTCATCATAGGGTCATGTCTTCATAATACACAATCTATTTTTCAACTTAGGTTGGATTTAGAGATATTTGTGTTTACAAATTCCTGTGATAATTTTAGATATTTTATTTGGAACTTGAAAGTGATTTCTGTTCCCCTGCAACATGATGTCAAGAGTATGGTCAATTGTCATGATTGTGAAATGGAAAACTGTGATAGCATTTCCCTGAATGTGCCGTTGCATATGTGACCCGTCATATCGAAAGGTACCTTACTACCGGCATAGTAAATTACGAAATACAGGCCATTGAAGCTGAGCATAGTCAAAAATCACGTCCAAGGTCGAATTTCTAATTTCATCAGAAACGTTATCTTTTAAGTGTATTCTATCATATTAATCAGGTTCCAACATCCAAAACATAAGACAACTGTTTTAAAAACCGAGATAAAAATCCTTTCTCTATTCACGTTTAACCAGTACAGAAACTTTAAACTTGATCTTCTCAGAACTTTAGTTTTCGGAATCAGCCAGATACCTTTTACCAATTTGGATGTAACTTTGTAATCGATCATCCAATAACCAAAAGCAAGGTATCATTTTAAAGCTTAAAATATAATCTTTTAGATGAGACCAAAAAAATCAATTTTAATTTTGCCGACCTTACGGTACCTTTCGATATGACAGGTCACATATGTTCTCAGGGCAGTTATCATAAGGCCCATCATATATTCGTTTGCTTGCAAAATTCATGTCTAACAAATAACTAGTATAGTAGCTTTAACTGTTCAGACCTTGGCTCGCTGTATATGTAATTTGTTTTTTGAATGGGAAACAAAAGGTATGAAACAGATTAAAAGATGGCTTTAAAAGTATAAATCTCAAGAGCCTGAAAATTTCTGAGACTTTATTACCTAAGGAGTTGGGGCAAGCAAGTCTATTGTGGGTATCAGTAATATCAATAACATCAGTGATATGATAAAGATTCGTAATTTTTTGGATACTTTTCAAATTAGTCACATTATGGTTGGTGGTATTTTGTTTATTTGTATTTCAAATGTTTGTTTGGTTTTATTTATAATTTAGATATTACACTTTTACAATGATCAACACTTACCTTGAATAAGGTTCTTCATTTGCTTTATTCAATTAGAAAACCTTAGTATGAAACCGAGATATCACTTAAGAAAACCCCATAAAAAGCAATTTCGGTATTTTCCTTTTTTTGTAATAAATAAGGTTACTAAGTAGGCTACCTATAACCAGGTCAAAATCTGAACCTGATATAAAATGCCAATAACAGACCACATCAACATCATTCTTAAATGATGACGTAGTAAAAAGTCAATTTAGTATACTTCAATTTATTGAATAATATTATTAATCTCATCTATTGTTATTTTCCACAATTTAAGAGAGACCAAAATCAATGCACAAACTAATTGATTGTGACATTACTCATCTCTCATTCACACATCCCCAGTAATATAAAAAAGAGTGGGTGTTTTTATTAGTTGAAAGTGATATTGATAAATTACAGTCTTACTGAAGCAATAGAAAAAAAAAGTTCACAGGAAACCAAGAGTACTCAACACTTCAAATATATCTTGACATTAATTACTCAAGTGATAAATATCATGCAAAACTGCATTCAATGTCAACCATCAAGTATACCCATGATTTTGTGCTCTCACTTTGTGTTTGGATTATCTGATATCAATATGAGGGGTGATCTAGTAAAATAAGAGGAAAGTTGTGCTTGATGATTTTGAGAAAACAGATATTGAGGTGAAACATGGATATGAAATATTGAATTTTCGTCTTTTTATGGAAATCGCATCTATCTATATTCTTTTAAGTATATATAAAATTTGAGCAACATAAATTACCTAAAAAAATTTTATTAAAAGATTTTAAACGTTCTGTACAACTTGCACTAATGTGTCTTGGTCAATGGTGACATAATTTCTAACTTTTTGAAAATGATTGCAGATTATAAAGATATAGAATAATGTGAAATTCACAGGATTTATTACATAAAGTCTCAATATTCTGTGTGCCAAGTTTCAAGTGCATTGCGTAACCAGAAACAATGAATGCCATTGTTTTCCATGATTACCTCTCAGGCGTTTCTCTATTATTATTATATTGAATCATATAAAATTGTTATATCTTTTAAATTGTGAGTTTCAATACTTTTATGAAATATAACACATGACACATGAACAATAGAAGGTAATATAACAAAACAATCTCTTATTTTATCAAATTTTAAAAAGTATTATACTTACCTTCCATTACTGACCTGTTTATTATGTA
>JXSR01S008275.1:15772-32830 GCA_000969725.1 Ophiothrix spiculata
GCTGTAGATAGACCCTCTTCAAGTTTTTTTTGCTCCGTTCTCACCCAATGGCCCCCCTTTTCATTGAGCTGTCATCCAATGACCCCCTATTATTTTGAAAGTCAACCTTTTTATGGTCACTCTCATTCATTGTCCTGATTTCAAGAACCTGCTCCGAATGACCCCCATTTTTCGCTTAATTTGTCAATTTTTCGGGGTTGTTTTATTCAAAAACTGACACCGAAAGAACTTGTTTTTCACTTTTGCCAACAAATCGCTCGAAATAATCACTGGGAAATGGCTTTGGACATGTTGGAGGTTGAAACAGACATAGTCGTTTCCAAATTTTGTTGTAAACATGTTTTAAAGGGGCAATTCATGATCCACTTTTCATGCTCAACCGCTATGAAAATCTGAGTTTTTTAGCTAATAAGAATCCTTGACTGGTATGCCTATATGTTACAATCCCCAAACCGTTCTTTGAAGTATGCTTGCTTTTCTGAGAAAAGCGAGAAAATGTGTCATTTTCTAATAATTATTATTGTCATTATTTTCGGAAACATTTAGCTAGAAAATAGGTGACGACTACTTTGTCACCTCTAAATCATGAATATTGCTATATTTAAACAACATTAACAATATAATTATTCAAAATAATTGACAGAAAACACAGCCCGGGGGGATACTCAACTTTGGTCTGGACGGGGATGTGCGACGGGGACCGTTGAACCCATACCCATCTTTAAGGGTAATTTTTGAGTAAAAGTACACCCATGTTTAGGGATTTTGCTCCGAAAATGGGCTGATTTTTCAAATAATTTACACTTTTTTGGACCATTTTAGCGTATTTTCTTGAAGATGCGACCCATATGTTTAGGGATTTTTTGTGAAAAAGTGACCCATTCCAGCGGCACATCCCACCCCCCGGGACAGAAAATGGCTTTGGATGCCACAACAGAAATTTTTTTCAACAACTATTATGCTTCATAACAATCTGTTAAATTTATATCTGCATCTATATACAACAAGGCCCTAAATCATTACCAAAATCCGAGGGGAAAAATGTATTTTGATAACCATTTTAAACTATAATTGATCAAGTTCTTTTCTTTGGCTAAGAATGGTGATTTTATTTTTAATGTTTCCTTTTTTTTCTCTCAATTTCCTTTCTTTTTCTGTTAACATTCCATTATTTATCTTTTTGATTTCAATTCTTGTTGATTTTTATATTCACTCCCAGGAATTCACTCATTAAGATGTATATCCTAATTTGGCATATCCCAGCACAACATGGTTTTTCCAAATTCAACTGCATGTAAAAGACCCTGATGTAAGGTCAAGTTTATGGTATCAGTTTACTTCAATATGTCATTTCAAGTACAATTATGCTCAAGGTCCTATAATACTACATACTGTACCATATTATATAATTAATTCACTTCCAACATTCTAACCTAGACCCTCCAACTTTACTATACAGAGCTCTATATCCCACCGCCTATGGCCAGCTTGTATTAAATAGAATAATATAGCCTACAACAAAATAGAAAGGAAAAATGAAAATGATTTTTTTAAGAAAGCATACGCCTATGCTTTTACCATCCCCAATGACCATCCTAAGCCTGTCATGGTCCTGAAAGTTAGGCTAATTTTGGACTTCCCTATGGGCACAATGTTGGATTTGAAAGGTGTTTATAACATAATTTTGCGACATCTGTTCCTGCTGTAACATAAAAAACTATTTTCCAGTGAATATTTTTAATAAATTTCATAATTATAGTGCTGACTTATTTTCGAGGTAACTGATTTTTGGGGACCATTTTGGAACTCAATATGGGTTCAATTTCTATTTTAAAACATGTTTACAACAAGATTTGGAAATAATTGTGTCTGCTTTAACCTCCAAAATTATTTTGAATATTGCATGTTTTTAATGCGGATTTATTGTCAATATATCCAATTTTCGTGCATAAAAAGGTATTTAGGCGGCCATTTTGGATCTCACTGTGGATACAGAGGTGTTTTGAACAAAACAGATGTCATATTTGGATTCTATGCTTCAAGACCTTTCATTTGACCCCCATATTGTTATACTTCTGACAATGTTGAAAATTGACCCCCCTGGGGAATCCTGTAGGGGGGTCTGTGTGCACTTTTCACATGGGGTCCCTGAAGCCACATAATCAGCATACTACAGGGAGTCTATCTACATATGTAATATAAAAATAGCAGACGGATGCCCCGGGGGTCCCCGTGCTCCCCGGTTATGACTATGCTTGGTACACGACATACAGTTTCATGTGTAGTTATAGTAGGTAAGCTACTCAGGTTTCTGACTATGATTGGTACACAACATATTTGCCACAGTTCCATGAGTGTGTGAAGGCTGGCACATACAGTTTCATGTGTAGTTATAATAGGTAAGCTACTCTATATGCATATTTACCACAGTTCCATGAGTGTGTGAAGGCTGGCACATACAGTTTCATGTGTAGTTATAATAGGTAAGCTACTCAGGTTTCTGACTATGATTGGTACACGACATATTTACCACAGTTCCATGAGTGTGTTAAGGTAGCTTGAACGGCTATTTACACATGTCAGAAAATTTGCTATAAAGTGAATAGTTTTGGGAAATGTGAATTAAAACCTAATTCCATTGAAAGAAAACCCTTCAATGGTAACATTTAATAAGTTTTATAATATTCGGCCAATTTCTTATGTTTTTCTTTATTTTTTGAAAATTCCCTAAAAATAAAGAGTTTTTGAATTTTCATGTCAAGAGGGAAGGTGCTATGACATTCAAATTATAGGGGCTGGTGAAAGAACACAAAAGCTAAATTCTCTCGTGGGCTTTTTGCCATAAAGTGTTTTATTATCAAGAAAATTGATTTTTTAGCTCCTAAATTTAGGCATATTTTCAAACACCTGTAAAATTTTCTAGAAACACTTTAAATTTAAAAGCCAATGAGAGATTGTTGCAAATCTGATAAGCTTTCATTTGACACCTTGTTTGTTAAATTTGAAGCATGGGAAGTATGAATGAAAATTCTGAGAAATTTGGCTATTCAGTGTTTCTAGAAATTAACGCAATAAAATTTGGGAGGTAGAAACATTAGAAGTCTCCCGTACATAAACGATGAAAGAAATTTCTTTAAATCAAAATGTATGACAATCTGTGATCAGTTTGCAATGCAAGTAAAAGAAAATTAGTTTCATTTATGAACCACTGCCAGAGAAAAAAAAATCTTTTGTAAATAGTATTTTTTTCAGAAATTTGTCAAATTTTGTGAAATTTTCATGGTGGCCAAATATGCCATGTACAAAGTCTATGGGAAATCGTAAAATAAAAAATAGCGTAACTTGAAAACGCTTTGACGGAAAAAAATCTAAATTTGGAATACAAGTTTTTTTCATCATTCTCCACATCCTGTGAAATTTTGAACAAATTCTGTGCAGGACACCGTAGCCGTTAGAGCTACCTTAAGGCTGGTACATACAGTTTCATGTGTAGTTATAATAGGTAAGCTACTCAGGTTTCTGATTATGATTGGTACACGACATATTTACCACAGTTCCATGAGTGTGTTAAAGCTGGCACATACAGTTTCATGTGTAGTTATAATAGGTAAGCTACTCAAGTTTCTGACTATGATTGGTACACGACATATTAACCACAGTTCCATGAGTGTGTTAAGGCTGGTACATACAGTTTCATGTGTAGTTATAATAGGTAAGCTACTCAGGTTTCTGACTATGATTGGTACACGACATATTTACCACAGTTCCATGAGTGTGTTAAAGCTGGCACATACAGTTTCATGTGTAGTTATAATAGGTAAGCTACTCTATCTGCTCCTCCAATTTCACTAATCTGACAATCTCATTCAAGAAAGAATACCCTCATTTCCAAAAGTTCAACAATACAAATCATCATACTCTATCACTGAAACATAAGAAGTATTTCAACAATTTTGGCACCTTGGTATGAAGTGAATCGACAGAAAGGCAATATGTATAGAAGATCAATAAGGCCTAAAAAAGAAAGGGTTTGATTGGTGTAACATAGAAAAAAAAATAGCGTTGGTAGGTCTGATTTCTTTTTCTTTCTTTTTTTTAAAGTCTAGCCTATGTTTCACATATAAGAACACAAAATATATGACACATATACAAACACATCTTCACTTTTTCTGTAGCACATCTTTTATTTGTCATTTTGAATATCCTGCAAGCCATATATTTGGCCCCCATGAATCGATTCCCATCAAATTTGGGATTTGGAGGTTTTTTATCATACCAGGGTCGGCAGAAAAAATAGGGTCGGTCGGGTTACTCCAATCAAACAATTTTTTTTAGCCCTAATTGAATTGGATGAGTGGATATGGTGTTTGGTAGAAATTTCTTCTTTTAGTAGGTTTATGGTTTAGTGCATGAAGGTGATACGGTTAGTTTCCAGTGCTTATTTATATTTACTAAGGTTTCTGTAGACATGCCTTATGTCAACATTTATGTCAACATAAAACATATCTGACATGTCGACATAAAATCTCATTTGTCGACAGAAAGGAGCAAGTAAAATTTCATAAAACTGACGCTAAATTGTCAATTTATGAACTGGGCAAGTAAAATTTCATAACAACTTACGCTAAATTGTCAATTTATGACTGCTTATTAGTTTAAAGTGGTGCATAAATGATTTAATACTTATTAGTTGTTCGTCATTTACAACCTTTTTTAAACTTATTACGATGGTTCACAACAGAAAAATTACAAAATATCAATTTCACATCATCCATATTGTCGTATGCAGAAAGAACTAGCACATTACTACATTACATGTAAGTCTAAGTCTAAAACGGGTAATTAAGCTTATCCCAATAATTTAGTTTTTCCCACAAAAAACAACTCTTTAACAACTTTATGTTGACACTTATGTCGACGTCGACAACAAATTATTGCAACATGTCAACATGAAAAAACAGTCTCGATAGAAACCTTAATATTTACCCCGAAGTGATTGTTATTTATTGCCTGAACGAGAATATTGTCAAGCTTTTGAAAGCTGTTTCAGTTTATGTGTCAATTTATGTAGACTTAAGCAGCAGCTTAAAAAAATATATTTGTGGATTTTGGGCCATCAAGTTTGTCTGCATTTTTTGTGTTTTAGATCTTTCAAATTTTTTCTTTATAAACTTAACCCCAAGATAACTTAGGTAATTATCCAACTTAGTAAGATAAGTTTTTTTAAGGGTGATGACTTTTTATGCTGAAAAACATCTAACTCATTTTGGATACCGAGCAAATAGTCACTGATACCGAGCAAGTTTGACCTGTCCTAATCCCAGTTTTTGGTCATCAGTTATTTTCAAATGATTATTCACTAAAATACATTTTCTTTCATGTATGTCATTGACTATTTCCATTTCGTTCAGAATAAATGGAGTACCAGCCTGTGGCAACAAAAAGCTCCTCACAGACATTCTACGCAAAAAATGGGGCTTCAAAGGCTACGTCGTCAGTGACCAAAAAGCAGTGGAATACATCTACAAAAAACACAACTACACATCAACTCCTCTTGAGACAGCTGTACTCGCCGTCAAAGCCGGTTGCAATCTTGAACTGTGTGTCAATCCTGATAACGTGTTTATGCACATCACAGAAGCCGTTCAGCTTGGCTTACTGACTATGGATGATGTGATGCAGGGCGTGAGGCCACTGTTTTACACACGGATGAGATTAGGAGAGTTTGATCCGGTGAAGGATAATCCTTATGCACAGCTAGATGTTGATGATGTTGTGGAGTGCAAGGAACATAGAGAGTTGGCTGTTAGGGCTGCAGTGAAGAGCTTTGTTCTATTGAAGAATAAAGGCAATGTGTTACCAGTGACAAAGATCAAAACCCTAGCGGTAAGTACAAAAAAGGCCTGAAGAAAACTTCCAAAATTCCAATTTTTTTATCAGTTTTGACTTTGAAAGTTATGTTGTCAGTCTGAAACTCCACATAAAAAAACCTTTCATGGAACAAATTTTAAATGCAAATCGTCAGTATCAGATGACTAGTTTAGAGTTTTGAGTTAGCTCTGAGGAGCTTGATTTTAATTTCAAAATATGCTTGGTTTGAGAAATACCAGGTTTAGGCCCAAAAATGCTAGATCTACATTGAATGAAATGTTAGTACATTTTAAAATGATAACAGTTGGTCTTCAGACTATATAAAGCAGCTGTTCTATTCAGAGTTCTACCCTCCCCCGAGTTCTACCCTCCCGGAGTAAAAAATCAAGCTCTGATAAACTCGCATTAATTCCTAGGTGTGAAAATTTACAAGTCACTAAATCAAAACACCTCCAGGCTGTAAACAAAGAGGAAATACAACTTTTTCAAATTGTCTATTCAAAACAATTTCAATGGAGTATTTATATTTAAAAAAGTACTTGTTTTTTCCTTTACACATCTTTGATTATTATTATTGTGTAAAATATCAAATTAGAAAATGGGCTGCTGAATGCAATGATTTTCAAACTATTTATAAAGCAGAATTTCAAATAAATGGAAAATTTCAGCCTTGTGAAAATTAAACTGCATCAAACATACTAGTAAAAATTACTTAGCTCATTCACCAAGGTCGACAAACATGTGGCTTTATTTGGCCTGAGGCATGTTTAGGTGTCAAATCTTGCCATCTCTGCACAAAGGCATGATTTCACTCTCTGCAAATTGTGGATATGAATGTTTGGACTGTGTGGTTGGGATGAGGTTAGTTTCTTCCAGGCCGTGTGAAGACACGGCCTGAACTAGCGAGGTTGCTAGAGCTGAGAATTTGATAAAAAATTCTAGGGTAAATTCCAGTACAGTATTTAGAAGAGCCAGATAATATTGTATAGAAAGGGTAGTATTACAAATCTTTCAGTCTATTTTCAGCTCTGAACTAGAGCTATTTTGAGTTGGTGAAAGGTTGCGATCACATGGAACTATACTATTCAGGTATACGGTGCATGATTTTTCTTGGGCACGGGTATATAGATTCAATCGAACACGTGAATTTGATGCAACTGGGTCACATAAGAGGGCACTATGCGAAAAAACCAAAACGAATAGCTCTCCTTGCCTGTGTAACATAAAGCCATCGAATAGCCTATAGCGAATAACGTATACCATATACTTCTATGTGATCGCAGCCTAAGAATTATTTCAAGGGGTTTTGGTTTGTGTATGAATTCTGTCAAGATTCAGACTGGCGATGCACTTTTAGATTTGGAATGACTCTCCTAAGACTGACAACGTTTTTGACTAAAAATAACTGTTGAATACAGTAGCAGATTTCAAACTAAGACCATATTAAATGACATAGATATTCGAAGCCAGTGTCTAGCAAGAATACCTTTAGAATGTTATGTACTGATGCAGGGAAACGCATGGCCTAGCAGTACAAGTCCCAAACCTTCAATCATTGTGGGGGCATGTATGGTAACCTTAAGAATGCAGATACTGACCCTGGTACCCAGCAGGCACGTTCAACGTTGATTCAACGTTGAAATTTCAACTTCCAAGGTTGAAAAGTGAAAAAATATTTCAACCTAAAAATTACTTCAACAGTTGAAATTTCAACGTTGATTCAACGTTTAAAAATGGTTGAGTTGAAATTTCAACGTTGAAACAACATTGAAAACTGACTTGTGCCCGCTGGGTATGCTCTTACTGTCCCAGGTGTCATTGTTGGGAATATAACAGACTCACAGTGAAGGATGAGTGGTCATCTTCTCACCACAACCATGACATAAGTTGAATCACTAAAGAGATACAAACACTCAGCTGAGACACACACACTTACGAGCACACTTTATCACTCAGAAGATAAAAATACAACAATTTCATCGGTTAAGAGATAAAAAAGATATTTCCATATTGCAATAAATTTCAAAGTTCTATGTGATACGAAATCCTCTATGTGACAGGAAAAAGTTGTATCATACGGCTCTTTTACCAGTCCAACTTGTACATATAGTTGTGTTGCAAAGCGCACACTGAACTTGTAATGCGTGCGAGACTAACTGCCCCACTTTGTACTATATATGCAATGCCAATAGAAACGACGCGCATATATCAATCAAGTCCAGAAAACTACAAATCTAAAGTTGATTGCAATGTTATAAATATATAAGAATAACAATTTTCAAATAATTTTTCCTGACATTTTCAAGGGTTTTGCTATCAACGTTCTTGTTTATTGTGTGATAAATTCGTTATCCCCTGTTTGTTCTCATGTAATACAAAAAATATTAATGGTTTGGGTTTGAATCGCGATACGAACCCAAACCATTAATATTTTCTCATATTGCATGAACAAACAGAGGATAACTAATAGAATTGTAGAATCATATTAGATGATGATATTATGTATGTTCTGTATCTATGGCTTGTTCCCAAATTTGGCATATATTTCAGATAATTGGACCATTTGCAAATTCTTCTGAAGAACTGTTTGGCAGTTATGCAGCCCAAACCAAGCCAGAGTATATAGAAACACCTTTACAAGGTCTGTCCAAAATAGCTCAAAAGACACAATTTGGCGCTGGATGTGATAATCCTAAATGTGCTACTTACAGTAAGGCCGAGGTGACTACAGCATTAAAAGTGGCTGACTTTGTTGTAGTTTGCCTTGGGACAGGTTAGTAAACATAATATATTTTAAGTCCCATCAATTTTTACTCATTTTCCTATAATCTGGCAAGAATCATGGACTCAGGTCTTATACAAATTTAGGATTCAATAATCATCCCCAAGGTTTAAATTTCATGGAATTGGTCCTGGATTTGAGGCTATTTACAGGTCTGAAAGACTCTTAACAGGTCTAAAAGACTATTTATAGCTGACATAATAAGTATATGCATATGTGTTCTTGGCACCAGTGGATACATACATACATACATACACTGGCATTTGTAAAGCGCCTTTTAACCAGAAGGATACAAAGCGCTGAGAAAGAGAAGGAAAAAGGAAGGAAGAGGACACAACCAACTAATTGGAGAAAAGGGGACTTTTGATGGACTTCTTGAAGGTGACAATGGTAGTGGAGCCTCTGGCCACAGCAGGGAGCTTATTCCAAAGGCGTGGTGCTGAGGTAGAAAAAGCCATGTCGCCAGTCAGAGTACGGGTCCTTGGAGAGCTCAGGTTTTTGATTTTTGAACAAGATTTATTAGTCATTAAAATTTGCAAAGACAAATAATTGTTTTCCAGGGACTTCCATTTAAAATTTGCAGGGGCTCGATTAAAATCTCTCCTTAAGTTCTTTAGGGGAACAGTTAGGGGAGCATCTGGAAATTTAGATGTTAATACCATCATGCAAGGCGCTCTATTATTTGAGATCTCATAAAGCATTTAAGGGGAGCAGGGTGGCTCAGACTCAGTAGAGGTCACTCCCCTCAAACAGAAGTCCCTAGTTTTCATAATGTAATATATAAAACAAATATTTACTGACTTTTTCAGATCTCTTGAATATAAATATGATTATTCAGAGACTAGATATGTACAATTTTGGTCAAACATTTTTGTTTTTTAATTTTTAGTCACTTCAGGCACATACTTTTAACTAGAGATATCAGTCAGTAGACATATGCATTAACACTTTTAACAATTCATTATCTTGATTTTGATGGGTTTTTTTCTGCAGGTACATCAATAGAGAGTGAAGGCAATGACAGGGTTAGTCTTCAGTTGCCTTCCAACCAAACCCAGCTTCTGAAGGATGCTATGCAGTTAGGTAAATAAATATACATACCCCATCAACTCATTAGTACAAACCAAACTATGCAGTAAATTATGCAGCATCTGCATGTAAATAATGCAAACTGTTGTGTACACGCTTTTAAACTTGGCACCATACTTTAAGCACAACTTAAGCGGACAACTAGACAGTAACTTTGGTTTGTACTGCTAGGTTTATGGAGTGTAGATGACATGTATGACAAATCTAAGCCTTTTAAGGCTTGGTGTGGTAAGGTTGTTGGCAAGCTTTTTCGCCAGGAGCCAGAATTATGAAAAAAGCAGCTCCTGGTCCTTAAAATTCCCAGAGAACCAGGAGCCGTTTTCTAGGACCAGGAGCCATTTCTGAAATTTCATATAGTAAGCATGCATTTTGAACTGACCTACGCCATTTCTGGCTTGTATTTACATACTTCAGAACATTTTGATCCCAATTTAGGTTTCAAAATCAGGAATTTAACAAAGAAAAGAAGAGCTGGTTTGATTTTCATCTAATAAATAATTTTCCAAAGTGCCTCCCTTTCCAATCATTTGCTTCATAAATTTTGACTCATACTAAAGACAAAGAAAAAATGTCAAGAACCGGGTGCCGCGGAAGAGAAATATAGCATTGCCTGGGTCTCATTTTTTCCTTTCCACAGGAGCAAAAAAGTTTGGAACCATAGGGTAAAAATTGCCCGGTGCCCGCTTAAGAAAAGTCTTGGTTGTTGGTATTGAATCGGATTGAAATAAGGTTGTTGGGACTGAATCTTCAGGCAAATGTATAGCCCAGAGTTAGCATTGAACTTTTGAATCTTTTTGAAAAACAATCTGACATGCAACATCTAGGTAAACCCAACATGTAGTATCAGGCTATATGCAGGGACAAGTTAAATGCAATATGCAGTTTGAATAAGCGATTTTTTATTTTTTTTTCAATGCTTGTTTTCATTGTGGTAAAAAAGTAATGCCGTTCCGTTCCGTGCACACTGTTTGCACCACACGTTTTTGAAGAGGTATCAAATCTAAAACTTTTATTCAGCAAGCTTTTTTAATCGTTTCTGTTTTCACCGATTTTGGAAACCGTGATGGTTGTAGTCCATGCTATGTAATTCTGATTGTTGATCATTTCTTTCACTTTAGCTGCAGGTAAACCACTTGTCCTGTTACTCTTCAACGCTGGACCTCTAGCAATTAGCTGGGCAGTAGATGATGCCCGGGTACATACCATTGTAGAGTGTGGGTTCCCTGCACAAGCTACGGGGGAAGCCGTCAGGTTGATGTTTACCAATGCTAAAGGCGCTAATCCTGGTGGAAGGCTTCCAGCTACTTGGCCTAAGTCTATAGCTCAGGTAAGACTAGCAGACTATTATTGTTTCAAATAAATTTCGGACATGAACTTGATTTCTGAACGCAGCCACCGCGTAGCCAGAAGTTTTAACAAGAACAGGACACCGGGAAGTACGCAACACTGTTTCCAATCAGTAATCCACAGTGCCGCAACATCGCGCGTGCCTGAAAAGCGTTGTGTACTCGCGTAAAATGCACACGCAATTGATTTACGCAAAGCTCAAAATTTTCATGTCCAAGAATTATTTGAAACAACAATAGGGGCCAATTTCACTAACATTTAGCAATAGTCGCTAACCCTGTTTTGATTGCTAAACTCCAAAAATGATCGCTAAACTGTTAAAAATACCCGCTATTTACAGTCCCGGATCTAGGATCTTAATTTTATGGGGCGGAGGGTGTGTTTTTCAGCTTTTATAACAAAAAATTGACCAATTTAGGCTGATTTTGTAGGATTTTGCCAATTTTACGGGGGCGCACGCCCCTTCCGCTCCCCCCTGGATCCGCGGCTGATGTAGCGATCATTTTTGCAGTTAGCGATCAAAACTGGGTTAGCGACCATCGCTAAATGTTAGTGAAATCGACCCCTGGAATTGGTGTTCCATGCGCAAGCTATGGGGGAAGCACTCAGATTTATGTTTACCAATGCTAAAGGTGCTTATCCTAGACTTCTGGCTACATTGATGGCCAAAATTTATGACTTAGGTATGACTATACTAGCTAAACATCTATAATAAAAGTTGACCCCACAATTTTTTGGATAAATAAACATAAATACAATGCACAGGGCCCTAGTTCAAATAAATGCATCAACCTAATATGCTTGATAGCCACTGCACCATGCATTTTCATTGCCATTATCCAAGGAATTGTGGTACTAATGTTATTGGTGTGTAATTCTTCTACTAGGTGTTTTGTGTATTGAAACTATATTGAACTATTTTATTATTGAACTATAGTTCATTTATAGAATGTTGCATTCAGATTTTAAGAAATTTCATCTGTCAATAATCAATTCTGAACTTTTACTCATGCCATGTTTGATACAGACAGGTGATTGTAGACATCTTGCAATCATAGTATCATAAACACTCCCGGTCAAAAGTGTTTGAGCACAAAATCTTTAACCAGCCATTTCTTGAGAACCATTCATCATTTGCATCATATTTTTTCGGATTTATATTTTACATATATATAGATCTAAAGAACTCAACAGGAATTCAATTTACAGCACTTGACAATATTGCGTACTAAACATACTGTATACTTTCTTCCGCACATTCAAAAACAGAGTTTAAGTACAAAACTGCACATTTGTTGGAAAACTTATAACCTGAAAATGTTCTTTACTGCCACATGATGATAACAAGCATCGAACTAATAAATTACATAGGTACAAAGCAAAAAGTGTGTGTGATGTATTTGTATATGGTTCAGGAAATCGGCTATTTTTATGGTTATGGAAGATCAAATATCAGAGGAATCATTGATTATTTATATTGGATACATTAGGCACCTACAAAAGACATGAATTTTTTCAGAGTCTTGGTCGTTTGATATAATAATTATGTTTTTTGACCGTATTTAAGCGTGCGCAAACACTTTTGACCGGGAGTGTAAATGCACAAATGAAATGGGACAACATGTATGCATGCACTGGAAAGCAATCAAAATTCACCGCAAGTGGATTTCCTGTGAAAAATGTTATGCAAATTTATTAATTGAATTCATGTTCTAACAGAAAAAAATAATATTGCATATTGTAACAAGAAATTAGGCCTTTGCAAGGCAATCACAAAAGTTAAAAAAACACCCAAATCTTCATCTAGCATACAAAATTTTACGACCATACACGTAATAGATATCGTGTTGAAAAGTTCATTTAAAAATGGTTTATTTTTTATTTTTATGTTATGATAAAACAATGTTAAGAGATTGTGGGGCTCTGAAAACCTCCCTTAATTCTGAGTATGGTGTTATGTATTCGACACAAGCAACAGAAGAAGCACACAGGTATTTATTCTTAATGTCAGTGCCAGATCTCGATAGAAAAAACGACCGGGAAGACTTGCCTTGGTTACACTTCCTGCATTGTTCTCAGTATCTCTGTCAGAAGGTTAGTGTTAGTGAAAATCAATTCTTCAATTTATATCAGCGAATCTATTCACGAATCTCTGCATTAACAAAACAATTTAATTTTCTCATAGTTTTCTGTATGAAAGTAACACAATTTTCATATGATTTCTCCCAGGTTCCACCAATTACAGATTACCTTATGACAGGCAGAACCTACAGGTATTACTTCGGGTACCCGCTGTTTCCTTTTGGCTACGGGCTGTCTTTTACTAACTTTACATACAAGGATATGCAAATCCAGCCTGCAACCATCAAGTCATGTGATAATGTCACTGTGAGCGTTGTGTTGTACAATGTGGGGAGATACACTGGGGATGAGGTAAGTGTATTATTATTATTATTACAGTGGAACCTCGTTAACACAAAAACCCTGATAACACAAAATGTTTGTTGGGTCCAAGGAAGTTATAGGGGGAACAGGCTTTCTCCGCCATTTTGATTTCATCGCCGTGTAAATCCTATGGGACGGCAGCCATCTTTGATTGTCGCTCATGGAGGGTGAGTTAATGTACCTGCGGCATTTTATGGCTCCGCGTGCAACACTTCGAGAGTATTCGCAACGGATTAGCGGGAAAATTGGCGTACTTTAATCAGAGCAAGTCGCAATGCACGCTACATGAAACGCAGACACGGTTTGCGCGTGAAACAAAATGCACACGCTGTATATGCGTCAGGTGAAGATTTACGCGATCTGCCTGGATATCGGGTCAAAAGGTACAATAACTCTGCTCCATGAACGACACAAGATGTCGGAGAAAGCCTGTTCCCCCCTATAACTTCCTTGGTTGGGTCTCAAGTATTGAAATCAGTTGGATAACACAAAATCCTGATAACCCAAACTAAACTCTTTGGCCCAGTGATTTTGTGTTAATGAGGTTCCACTGTATTATTATTATTATAAAATCTCACTTGAATAGTATACAAATTGAACTGCCTATAATTGTGATGGTGGAAATATCATCACAAAGTGAAAGATGTATTGTTCCATTGTTATCTCTCACTGAGTGATACCATCACACACATTTCAGCAATAAGGCACTCAATGTCTTGTATCACTCATAAATTCTGTAGCATCAAAATATTGATAACTTCACTATTATCCAGCAGTGGTTAAGTTGACCTTAGGAATAAATTGTAAGTCCGCGAGTTGGCAGATTCGTACAGTGCAGTGATAGTTTCTACCATCACACAGAGGGATGATAGTATACAAATATTAAATGCTTATGAGTGTGATGGTAAAAATATACCATCCCGAATTGAAAGATTGATTGTTCCATTTCACGAGCTGTTCCATTTCACGAGCCAATAGGCAAGTGAAATGGGACAATCAATCTTTCAATGAGGTATGGTATATTTTACCATCACACGAATATAAGAAGTTAATATTTGTTTTATATAACTCATCTGTAGATTCTAGTCATTTGATAACACATTTAAACTATTGTACTTACCCATTACAATAGGTCCCTACTGTACACTGTAGTTTTCAATCCATTATACGATAAGAGACGATATACTATCAAACGGATGAAAGTGATAGTAAAGACTATCAAATGGATGGTAGTGATAGTAAAAATGACAAATGGTCACGTGGTACAATCTTACCAATCAAATGATGGATGAGTTATATAATAAACACTATCAAATGTCAATAAACCGATGAAATGGCTATAATTTATGAATAAGTGATATAAAATTAACTGTAACAAAGACAAAATGCTACAAAAGGAGTTTGAAGCAGACCTTTATCAACCTAGATATACAATTTAAGCACATATTTTCACTACAGTAGCTTTGTAGAACACTCGATGAAGAAGCTTGTGTGGTCTAGTGAAAAAGTGCAGGACTCCAAATTAGTAGGTCATAAGTTAGAGACCAGGGGCCGATTTCACTAACATTTAGCAATGGTCGCTAACCCCGTTTTGATCGCTAAACTCCAAAAACGATCGCTAACACCCGCTCTTTAGCAATCGTTTTTGGAGTTTAGCGATCAAAACGGGGTTAGCGACCAACGCTAAATGTTAGTGAAATCGGCCCCAGGCCTGCGCTACAGCTAACTGGTAATGTCCTTGGGCAAGACATTTAATCTCAATAACTCAAGTGATATTGGGGAGATTTTTTTTGAAATGTTTTAATCTAAGTGCTGATTGAGTTTGCACATTTGCTGCTTGCATCAATTTGATGCAAACTGATCATGACATTCCTGACGGCAGTGTAATTAATAGGCAGATGCGCTTTAGAGAATTTGCTCCAAATTTAGAAGCGCTAAATAAAAGGCACATATTGTTATTTTATTATTATTAAGAATTTGAATTCATCCAGCAAGGTCTCTTTTCATCAATTGGCCTTATAATAACTCATACAGGGTGTATCAAAATGATTAGTACTCAGAATAAATAAATGCATAAAAATACTTCCCGTGTAATTTTAAAACTCGGAATGTTCTTAATTGGTAGTACATTTCTTTGTCTTTAATTTGCAAAAAGAATGAGAGCATTTTGTCATTTCGTTTCCAAGAACGGGAGGATTCTGTAAAGGCACCAGTTTTAAAACTTGCCATGGATTTGATTTTTTGCCTTTCCATTCCATAAAGACAGAAATCTTTAACTCCGTCTGCAAGAGATTTTAATTTTATTTTCTAACTTAAAATATAATGTTACTTTCAAAATTGCCAAAATCTAATGTTGAAAGCTCTGTTTGACTTATAATTTCACAAAGAAAGAACATAATGATTATACTAAGTACTTGCTTTTGATTTAATAGAAAATAAATAATACCTATCTTTTAAATGGAAATATTACCTGTCTTTATTTAAATAAGGATGTCTCTTTATACATTTTTTTTACAAAATTAGTTCGTGGTAGTAAATAATTAGCAGAAATGCCTAATCTATTAAAATATTTATTGATATTTATTTGCAATAATTCTGTGTGATGCCTATTGCATGCTTCTGATTGTCATTATTTAAAGATTTAACTTAATTATGTTGCAAATTGCCAAATCATGCATATGCACTTATACGGAACTCAGTTCAATTTGAGAATTGCCTAGCAAAAAACACCGCACAACATTCATTCTGCCCGTTTCATAATAATTTGTGGCTTTGATGCCGTATGAGAAACAATTTTACTTCAAATGTCTTGGGCTGTTCCACATAACTGATCACATGCAATCACTTACAATTTGGATATCTTGCTTTTGCATAAGCTATTTATTACCCGTGGCGAGTTTGTGGAAAGACATAATTTTTTCTAACCGATGTAAACTCTAATTACGTGCATCAATTTTCAAAATTCTTTTTTTAAATGGAAGCTATTGAATTGGTCTTTTTATATCAGTGAACAAAGTTATGCTAACCTTTATAGATTTTGTGTAAAAAAATCACAAAGTTGAGTACTAATCATTTTGATACACACTGTACATAAAATATATTCCTGTTAATTGTTTAATTTCAGGTCACCCAGGTGTACATTCGATACCCCGATACCACCCTGGATCCACATCCACCAGATATACAACTTGTCAATTTCAATCGTACAGAAGAAATCTCTGCTCAATCATCAGTCAAGCTAAGCTTTCTCATCACACCACGAGCCAGGGCCATCTATACGTCAGACTATGTCGTCTGGTCTGGGGTATACAAGGTTTATGTGGGTGGACAACAGCCGGACCAGAAGGTACAGGTTGATTCTAATGTATTGCAGGGTACCTTTACTATTGATGATTATGTTAACCCACTGTCAGACTGTAAATATCCAGGGTGAATTTATGACTTATTTTATAGAAAACACACTAGTTGTCCAAAGCTACATGAGTGTGTCTTGTTATTATTATATGTGATGGTTCAACCCGAAA
>JXSR01S008275.1:32880-43960 GCA_000969725.1 Ophiothrix spiculata
GTGAATTTATGACTTATTTTATAGAAAACACACTAGTTGTCCAAAGCTACATGAGTGTGTCTTGTTATTATTATATGTGATGGTTCAACCCGAAAGGAGAGACTTTGCAGATGATATAAGTTTTGATTTTATCATTTTATTTGTTACAGCATTTTCTAAGCTTTAAAATGACACCTTGCTTGTTGAAATTGATTAAGGCGATCAAATCTTACAACAGAAAATCTGCCGGAAATTCTTATTATTTCTTTATTTTTTGCTGCATATTTCCGCCAGTTTCTCAAAAAGTATTCTCTCCCAAAGTCCCCCTTTTTGGGGTGAGTCATCACATATTGTTTTAAGATAGATGTTGATTTCAATCAGCATGCTCTAAAGTACAGCACTATTCTCTAGCCTCTTTGAGGTATAGTTGACATTGCACACTTGATTCAACATGTTTAGTATGTCACAGGTTTACCCAACCAACTGAAGCGAGTCTTCTTTTATTGTTTACTCAAATTGAATAACTATATATAGACAATTTTTTATCTGCAGGGTTTAAATTGTTTGTCTTTCAAACTATTATGATACTCTTTTGCTCAGCTAATCATGGGATCATGTAAACAAACTACATTAACTTTGAAATGTAGAAATATGCTTATTTAGACAGTGAAAACTCATGTGTAAATACAACCATATTTCATTATATTAGAGTTTTATATACACAATATAAATTCTTATAATGATAAATCAAAAACACTTAATTATAAAAACAATTTCCTGTATGTGATGACTCACCCCGAAAAGGGTGACTTTGCGACAGAACACTTTCAGAGAAACTTATTAAAACAGGCAGCAAAAAATATAGAAAATAAAAAGAATTTCCAGCAGATTTTCTGTTGTAAAATTTGATCGCCTTGATCAATTTCAACAAGTAAGGTGTCATTTTAATGCTTAGAAAATGCTGTTTACAGATGAGATGATAAAATCAAAATTTATATCATCTGCAAAGTCCCCCCCCTTTTGGGGTGAGCCATCACAAATCAGATTTTGTTATAAACGGGTTTGATTGTACATGTTATGCCCCTTGACAAATCAGAATATCAATTATAATAGTCAAATATCCTTTCTGCTATGATTCAAGGGGGGACACTGCCATTTCAAGTGGACACCATGCGTGTACACAAAAACAAGTAAAAAGGGTAGTTTAGAGTACACTGAAAAGGATATCAAAATTGCAAAAATCTGGAAATACGGGTATAGTTTACAAAAGCTTGGTACTTGTTAAGGGTATAAAAATAAAATCTTTACTGAAAATGTTATTTTCAATCAAAAGAACAATTGAATAATGACATTTTTAGTTTCATTTTACTCTATTATTGACGTTATGAGCAACATGTTGTTAAAAGGGCGATATATAGCCAAGAAGACAAGAATTCTTATGGTAAACATTAATGAAGGCTTACTTGAAAAGGGTATGTTTTTCAGACTTCATTTTGAGGGTGGGGAAAACATAACAAAATACTTGTATAATATCAACAAATGATAATTACTTGTTTAGGGTCCATTTTGAAAGGCTATGTATAAGCATGGTGTCCACCTTGCAATGACAGTGGCCCCCTGGCTATGATTGTAACTATAGAGAGCCAAGCAAGAAGCTTTGCTGATCAGTGTAGCAAATTTCATGACCCCAATAAATGTAGAGAACAGGGGCGTCGGAAGGAAAATAAAAGTGGTTCGGCCCTTGGTAAAAGTGGTGTGGCCTGTGACCCCTTAGTAATCACAAATAAGGAAACAACTAAGCCCCAGAGGACAATAATTACTGAAAAAGAATTTGTAAAGTACTATGTTGTTGTTATCAATGCTAGGACCATAATAAAACACATTAAATTTAATTAAATCAACTAATTAATTAATTTTTTTTGGCTAAAAAGTGGTGCGGCCAAAGCCCATACGGCCTACACGGTTCCGAGGCCCCTGGTAGGGAATCATATTTTTTCATTGAATGATATGAATTTAGATGTTAGTGGGTTCATAATGATATTAAATAACATTACCAGTACTTTACAAATAAGGGTTGTCATCTCTTAAAGAGAGAGTATATGTCTATATCAGGGGTTCTCAACTAGTTCTTAGAATGTGCCACATAAATGAGAAAATTGTAGGCTAAAGCACCACATCTGTTTTTCAGTGTATTTCTATGTTTTTGAGAGAGCAAAAAGCACCAATCTGTAACAGTCAAAATTGCCAAGTTTGGCACATGTGCAATTAGTTGAGAACCTCTGATCTATATAATTGAGTTTTTAGTAGATGTATTTACAGATTTATATTTTTATATCAATTTTTATATCAATTTTATAGAACTATATGTAGACCAATTCGTCAAGTATTTCCTGTGTTGATCGTATGTACTACCCTCTCTCTCGAATGAATCACAATTTTCTGTGACATTTTGATGAGGAAATGAATGCATACCGCATTTTGTCATTGAGGACCAGTGTTCCCGCTAAGGATTTTAACTTTGCACCAAAGCGACATGAAAGAAAGAATACAGCTCACTATCGCCAATTTTAAAAAGATCACCTCAAAAATGAGAGTAATTTTGAATATAATCTGAATAAAACTGAAATAGATAAATGTTATGAATACCCAAAGCCCAATTTTTTATTTTTTTGTTTTGGGAATCCCTTGCGCCAATTTTTGAGCTTCTACACCAATTTTGTGACATACGGCCTTAGCGGGAACACTGTTGGGAACACCTCAGTTATTGCTTTTTTGAATTGGTCTGTATGCAATTACTTTCAGAGGTGCTAAATCAGTGGTATATAGTGGCTCCAACTTACCTGCAAAATTGGTTATACCAGGGTTGAGTGTATTCCATTTTGAAATAAACAGGGTGTCCAAAAATTAACTACATATTTTTAAATGTTAATAACTTTAAGACTAAAAATAGTATTACAAATCTAGACATATGTACAGGGTGTCCCAATAAAAATGCATCACTTTTGTTTTTGATCATATCTCAGAAACCAATAGTTTAAATTCAAAACTTTTTCATAATAATAATTAGTATAGTTTAGTCTTTCATCGGTGAAATTTTGAGCAAAATCTGTCGAGCCGTTCTTGAGAAAATTAGATTTTTGTAAGACGACCCAATTTTACCCCATTCCAATGGGATTTACCACAGTAACTCATATTTGCAACAGTAACTCATATTTGCAACAATTATTGATTTGAAATGACCATGTCATCACAGTAGTAGGCCAAATCTGAACGAAAAACTCATTTCATTTATGAACACCTTTTCATGAGAGTTACTACAAATAACAACAACAACAACCACAACAGTAACGACAACAATAACAACAACTACTGATTAATTTAGAATTTGAATAAACCTTATTTAAACTTGAAAGCTTGTCTGATCACACTCGACTCCCTTCATTATCCGGGATTTAGAACGTCGCATTGGACCAGGAACATGGTGATAATTAACACAAAGGGGGACATGTGAAAAGCAAGAGATACTCTAAATTTACTGTACCAATTTTATTGAACACCAGCTATCATAGACCAACAGACATTCCAATTTTCATGAGGAAGTGGGTAACTGCTTTGTTATTTTTATTCGAATATGTTGACAATGTTATAGTTCTAACACATGTAGGAGAAGAAACAGTCATAAAGATGGTCTTTTTTATGTAAAAAAGCTTGAAACTCATAAAACGCAAAAGATTTCCGAAATAGACTTTCCATTTAAGGAAATCTCTGCCATGGTTTCTTGAGAAACCGTGAGCTCGTTTTTTTTTTACACATTGAATTACGGTGCCACTTGCAGTGCTGAAAAAGATATCAAAATCATGTTTTAGCTTCTATGCAATATTTTGTGAATTTTTTGTGCCTGCTTTGCAAGTTTAGAATAAATTGATCAATAGCAACCAAAGATTTGATATGATAAACATGAATTACTATGGTAAACCCATTGGAATGGAGAAAAATTGAGTCTTCTTACAAAATTCCTGTTTTCTCAAGAACGGTTCAACCGACTTTGCTCAAAATTTCTTCGATGAAAGACTAAACTATACTAATTGTTATTATGAAAACAATTTCCATTTTTATTAATCGATTTTCGAGATATGACCAAAAATAAAAGTGATGCATTTTTATTGGGACACCCTGTATTGATAGAGGAGACTTGTAGAATTATTTTGGTACCAAACATTATGCAATCAGTAATCTCCTAAGAGAGCAAGAAGGTCTGAAAGTTGAGCCACTGTACCATACAGTGTTGACACTCTTCTGTCAGTTCACCTTGAAGACATGACGCCTGATACAGCTAAACAGTTTAGAATGGCTTTATTAGTTAACATTTTCATGAAGAATCATATTGTCCAAGAAAAAAACCCCTAGCTCTTTTACACTCATGATTTGAGTATGCCCGATTACTTTTTTGGGCTATCTGAAGGACCGTACATCTCAACACCATGGACTCTTCCTGACTTGAAACAGAACATTTCAAGTGAAAACAGGAAGATCAGAAAGAACACATGCACAAACGTCCAGAACTTTGTTGTTAGAGTAAACAAATGTTGAAATCTGCAAGGAGACCATCTAGAACATAGTCTGAAATACTTGGCAAAAAAATTCTACAAGTCTCCTCTATCAAAACATATATAGTTGCCATGCGAATCTTGTTTTAAAGTTATAAGCATTTAAAAATGTGTAGTTAATTTTTGGACACCCTGTAGTATATATATTTTTATACATGAAGCACAAAGTATGAAATTCACAAGTTCACAACTTCATGTTCTGAAATATTTCTAACAAATCATATCCTATATATATGCAGCGGTGGAAATACCCATATGATAGTCAACCCAGGGTTAGGTAACTCCGGGTTGACCAACCCTGGGTTGTCTTCCACTTAGGTTCCTATACGTAGAACACACTATTACTACTAGTGTAAAGCAGGTAATTCATAATGTACTCAGTTGTTTTATAGCATGTTATACAATGTATACCCTGGGTAATCTTTACTCGCATAATTGACAACCTGGGGATGTTAATGCAGTTCATTTGTCATTCCAGGGTTATCATAGTCAGTTGCATTAACAACTTGAAGTTATTAGTAAAGTTCATTTGTCAACCAGCATAATGGGTGATATTTTTCTAGCAGGTTGTACAATGTTCAACCTACGTGATCTTCATTCACATTATTGACAATTTGAAGTTGTTATTGAATTTACTGGTCGACCTAGGGTTATCATAGTTGAGAGTATTTCTGGGTTCCCACACAGTCAATATCATATAACATGAATCATTTCTCTGAACAACATTCATCGCAACACTAAGCCTACCAACCACACAAAGGCATGGGAATAATGACATTCACAACAAATCACACTCAGCTTGTGTCGTATTATCTTTCTCCATATACACCTTAATACATATAAATCCACATAGCTGATTGTCTGCTATTGTATTTTTGACCTACACTCCCTGCCAAATATCAAACGGCCGCTGCTGTCCACCCTGGTGATCTTCACTTCCGTACTTACCAACTTGAAGTTACTACTGAAGTTCATTTCTCAACCCAGGGTAATTATACTTAGTTGATATATTAAGCCTAGATATACTTAATAGTAGTGTCATGTTGTATGTTCTACGTATGACTTAAATAGTAGTATAATGTAGTATGTTCTACGTTTAGAGTCCACACACTAAGTGAAAGATAACCCAGGGTTGGTCAACCCGGGGTTGCCTAACCCTGGGTTGACTATCATGTGGGTATTTCCACCGCTGCCTATATATATATATATATTATAGCAAATATGTTTCTATCTTAATTTGTAAATTTTGTGTGCCACATGTTTCTTGAGACACCGTTTCATCAAGTTGCATGAATAAATCACCATTAGTGTAGACTGTTAGCAATGTCTTTGATTATATAACTCGTCCATAAATTCTCTTAATTTCATTGGTTTATTGTCGTTTGATAGTTTTACCATCACCCCTCTGTGTGGGAGACACTCTCATTCACTGCACTGAAATACGCATGCACCAAGCAATTTTTTTTCTAAGGCCAACTCAACTAATGTTGGATAAAAGTGAAGTCATCAATATTTTGAGTTTAACAAATATATTTATCATACCACTAAGAGAATTTATGACCATATTTGGAAAAGCCGCTGCCGGGATATATTTCGTATCCTACCCTGAGCGCGTCAGACGCACTTATATCCTGTCACTGAGCGCGTCGGAACATTGCATTTTAAATTTGTAGGGATGCGCAGTACTATGTAGAGTAACCAAAGGTGTTTTGTTTTTGGTAATTTTTGTGAAATAAAGCTAAAAAAGTTGAAAAAACGAATAAATAAATAGTTTGATGATTAAGATTGACTTAGTGGTATGATTCGTTATTTGGTTCAGCCAGGTCCGTAGCCAGAATTTTTTCAAGGGGGGTGCGGATTTTCAAAAATTTTCGTTTTGGTCGACCCAAAACTAATTTTAGTGGTTTTGACAAAGTGACAAGCAAAAAAAAAAAAAAAAAGGTTTTCAGTAGTTTTTCAAGTATTTTGTTTAGTATTTTAGCAAAAAAAGACCTTACATTCACATGTTTTGGTGCTTTAGGTCCTCTTTTGGTGGGTATTTAGGGACTTTTTGTGGACCTTTTTTGTACATTGTCAAATTATTGGGAGGGGTGTGTGACGCCCCCACCGCACCCCCCTGGCTACGGGCTTGGGTTCAGCGTCAGTATGTTATGGGAAATACTTGTGCGCTCAGTGTCATATCCAGGCTCAGCTGCACTTCGCATACCTCCGCTTCACCCAATAACAAATAATACAGGGTTCCTGCGGGTCATGGAAAACCTGGAAAAGTCATGGAATTTTAATTTTTGAATTCCAGGCCCGGAAAAGTCTTGAAATTTAATGAAAGTGCTCAAAAGTCATTGAAAGGTCATGGAATTTTATTTTTCAAAGAAGAAGAAAAAATAATTAGAATGGCATTGCTCAGCTGTCTGGTTAAAAATTGATGGAACAATCCTTGATACACAACCCTGTTGTCTGAAAAAGGTCATGGATTTTTCATAATTTGGTCATGGAAACGTCATGGAATTTAATTGTGTGGAAGAAGAAAGAAACCATTATTTCATAAAAAAATAGGCCAGCCTAAATTGCTACTTTTGACCTATTTTGGTAATATTAAAAAGAATCAAATATTTGAGAAAACTGACGCTATGAATTGGTTTCTAGCTTTAGACTAGTCAATGTATGAAAATTTATGGGGGTATGTAGACAAAAAATTCAAAAGTGTCCGATTATGTTCTGAGCTGTCTAATTTCCAATAAAATCAAACAGCGATATAGGACAGAATACAGAAAATAAGATTTTGAACATAATAATGATAAAAAATGGATTTTTTTATATGATACTCAGATAATGTTTAGCTATGAGTTTTAAAAATATCAAGCTCGACACTGCGCGTCTTGCACGAGATTTTTAAAAAAACTTGTCCAATATCTTTTTGTATCGTATAGTAGGCCTATATCACTCATAAATTGGTAAAGTGGGTCTTTTGAGCCTTACATATGCGTCGCATCCAGAATGGGCCTTCCCCCCTGGGAGATTGCCCTCCCCTCTCTTGGTTACAGGATTTCCTATAGATCTCTTAGATTTTGCGGATATAAATTGGTCATGGTTAGAGATTTTGAGCCCCCCCGGCCCATGCCCACTCACAGTGAATCCTAGACATTTCATACCCGTTCACTTTCATCCCTTGGTCACTTCATACCCGTTTTTTCATACCTTTTGGTGGTGAATTATGAATTTTGATTTAATTACACTAAACTAACATTAGTTTTGTCTTGAAAATAAAAAATCAAAGTAACATTTTAAAGAATTATTTTAAATTTTACAGTTTATTTGAAATTTGAAGGAATTTTAAAAGCACATTTCCGTATTTTAGTAAAGTTTTGGTAAAATCCGATATTTTGACATTTCTAATCATTTGTGCAAAGATATTATTGAATTATCTTCATTTCATGATTTTTTATTCACTCAACCTAAAAATATTAACATGTTTATGTAAAACATTAGCTGACAAAACATGCAGAGTATGAATCTCTGGGTATGAATATTGAACGGGTATGAAGTGTCTCTGGTATGAAATGTCCAGCTTCCCTCACAGTAACTTGGATTTTAGTCCCCCCCCCAACTTGTTGGTTTGAAATGGGCTGAAATGAATGATCACTTGTGACTGCAGCATTTATTAGCGTCATCGTTTGCAACGGAGTGTTGGATGTTCCCGTCAATTTTGTCATGAATCTTATTAAACATCCCCTCCTTGTGATGTCCGAAGTTCAAGTCCAAGCTCGAGGGGTTATTTGCATAATTATGTAACATTGTATATTAGTCCGGCAGAGAAATGGGATTTTTTGGCCTGACGTGGAAGTGAAATATATAGTTTTGCTTTTGACTGATTTTGGTAGCTAAAAGTGTCTATTTTCAGAATCTGCCGGGTGACAAAATGTCACCCCTTGGGATTTTGAGAAATCCAAGATGGCGTCCAAAATGGCCGCCATTTTCTATTTTCAGTCATAACTTCCTTCAAATTTACCCTATGATTAAGATTTTAGTGTCAGTTTATATGTTTTTGGTGTCTAGGAATTCAACCATATCAACAAAATTAATGTCAAAGCATTTTTTCTAGCTAAAACCAAGATGGCGTCCAAAATGGCCGCCATTTTCTATTTTCAACTATAACTTCCTTCAAATTTACCCTATGATTAAGATTCTGGTGTCAATTTATATGTTTTTGGTGGCTACCAATTCAACTAAATCAATAAATTTAATGTCAAAGGATTAGTTTTAGCTAAAATCAAGATGGTGTCTATAAATGGACACCATCCTATCCTATTTCAGCCACATTTTCAGTGTATTTCAGTCCAAAATGGCCGCCATTCTATGTTTACAGCCATAGCTTCCTTCAAATTCATCCTATGATTAAAATTTCTGTGTCAATTCATATGTTTTTGGTGTCTAGTAATTCAACTAAATCAATTATTTTAATGTCAGAGTAATAAACCTATCAAAATCCAAGATGGCATCCAAAATGGCCGACAGTTCCTATTTTTAGTCGTAATTTTTGTCAAAATTATCCAAATATTAAATTATTGGTGTCAAATTAAATGTTTTTGAAGTCTAGGAATTCATCTTAGTCATTTAAAGATCAAGCAAGTAAAATGGTTTCCATTAAATGGCAATAATTTCATTATATTCAATTGTCATGAGACATCAACGTAGTAGTAGTAAGCGTAAGTTTTAAATCCGATTTTATCACCGTCACGGGGGGTGGCCAGATTGCGGCAACCGTCTTCACTCCCTCCCTCCACCTCACCCGATTCAAGGCATCATCCCTCCCCAATCCAACTCTTTTTGTCTGCATCCTCCAAGTCTTCCTTGGTCGCCCTCTTCTCCTCGAACCATCCACCACAAAATCAATGGCCCTTCTAAGAACATGCCCTTCATCCTTCCTAAGCACATGTCCATACCAATGCACATTATTGGCCTTCGCCAAACTGTCCACTGCTTCTCCCACACCCAACATCTGCATCAATTCCTCGGTCTTCTTCCTATCCCTCAACTTCACATCACACATCGATCTCATCATCGCTCTCTCCGCCCTCCTCAAAATTCCCATCCATCTCATTTTCGCCCAGACACCACATCTCGCTGCCATACAGCATCACCGATCTCACACAGCTCTTATACACCATTCCTTTAATCTTCAAAGGAAATATTTTCCCAAGTAACATCTCTCCACATTCCCTAAACTTCACCCACTTATACCTCACTCTGGCTGTTACAGCAGCCTTGCATCCTCCGCCCATACTAACCTTATCCCCCAAGTACGTAAACTCCTTCACCGTTTCCACCTCATCACACAACTTTTCCACCTCTTCCCCTGACCCTCCATCTCCTTTCTTGCATCATCCACACACAAAATCCCTTGCCAAACTTGGAGTCCCTCTCTTCATCTTTGTACATCTCCCATGGATCCATTTCCTACAATTGTTACACCACATAGAGTTTGCCTTCACAATCTTTCCACATATGCCGCATGGATCTATTTTGCTCATTGACATCACTCCCTCCGACCCGATCACCAGTACTTTTGTCTTCCCCATAGTTACCTTCAGACCTTTACTCTCAAAGGCCTTCTTCCATTTCCAGAACTTCTCCCTCAATTCCTCCATCGTATCACTCATTAAGACCAGATTATCAGCATACAGCATCTCGTACATCAAACCTTCTTTAGCACTCTCCGAGACCACATCAATTACAATTGCAAATATCAGCGGCGACAGTACCGAACCTTGATGCACCCCCACCTTCACCTCAAAGTCCTCTGACAAAACAGACCCCACTCTAACCCTAGTCTTTGCTGTTTATACAAACTCATCACCGCTCTAACCAAAATTTCTGGTATACCTCTCTTCATCATCGCCAACTCCATCCCCTTCCTCGGAACTCTATCAAATGTTTTCTCCAGATCCACAAAACACATGTACAACTTCCTTCCTTTAGCTCGAAATTCCTCTTGTAAAATCCTCAAAATAAACACTGCATCTAATTGTTCCCTTCTCTGGCATAAACCCAAACTGCATATCATCCACATCCACTATCCCCCGAATTCTATCCTCTAGAACACTCTCCACAATGTTCATTACATGCTCCAATAGCTCACTTCCCTTTATGCACCACATCTCATTGCATCCCCTTTTCCTTTAAAAATGGAAACCACCACGCTCACCGCCCACTCCTCTGGCATCCCCCTCAATCTAAAACCCTCTGACACAACTCGGTCATCACATCAATCCCTATCTTCCCACTTGCAATGATCGTCTCAGCACTCACCTCTGATGGTCCCGCAGCCTCTCCTGTTTTCATCTCGCTAATTGCCTTCACCACCTCTTCTCTATGGACCCTATCAACGGGCCCTTCCACCACATCAGCCTCCACCTTCCGATCCCATCCATTCTCCTCATTCATAATCTTCTCCATATGCTTTTTCCAGACTCTACCTCTATCTCTTTCACTAAAAT
>JXSR01S008279.1:42419-53855 GCA_000969725.1 Ophiothrix spiculata
TTTTTTTTTTTTTTTTTTTTTTTGGTCCTACAGATGATACCTATTGTTTCTTTATTAGACCAAATATAGCTAACAGCCTTAGTTAGAACATAGAAAACAAAATAATTAAGTGACTAAGAAATAAAAACAAACCATGCAAATGTACCCACTTATGTAACTTATGTATACAGAATACCTCAACAAACATGAAATACAAAGCCCAACAAATTATTGGACATTTCAGTGCTGTTTACAAATCTGTCCCTTATTTTTTAATACTTAAGGCACCCGCCAGATTTTTAAGCTAAATCTTTTGTACTGACCAGCCTCCTTAATATACAACAATTTGATTTACCTTAAGGGTGTTATAAGCTTACAAAAGATTGTTTGGAAACTTTAAATGATTTCTAAATAAAGGCCTGATTTAGTGAATTCCAACTTTATAACTTCCGCCATTGATCTGCCCAATAGAAAGAAACACACTGCATTATAACAAAGACCAAAAAGTTGAAAAATACAGCCCTAAAATGATTGTATTTTGTTATCCCTTCTTCAATAATTCTAAATGCTTTAAAATCAAATGCAAAAGCTTCAAATTCTCAGTTCATTTAAAGGCCACCTCTATTTACATTTGCTCAATCAATTTTTTCTTCACCAGTGGACTACAAAATAACATTGCTTAAAAGCGTGCATATTTATAGACACCATGTTTGCACTTCTTATCAAAAAATATTTCACATTTTGAATATGATTGATAAACTATCAGTATGGCTTTGCACTTGCTATCAAAATATTTTTGTGTTTTCAAAATTGCTGGGGATTACAAGAATACTATAGGGCATAAAATGAGATAGCTTTAATACAGAAAATACTTATACATGTTACTGGAAATGCTTTATATTGTCATAGTAAAGCTTACAGAGAATGCTTCAACATGATAAATGCTTACAAAAAAGACATTCACACGGCAAAGCTCACAGTAAAATACTTTAATATGGTAAAGCTTACAGAAAAGACTTTAGCATGGTAAAGCTTAACAATAAATGCTCAAATGTGAATAAGCTTTATATAGAAAAAGCACTGAGAAAAGGTTAAAGATCAAGGATGCATGCATGTGTTTTATATTTCCTTTGATGCTTCTGGATATAAATATTTGATGAAAATATTTTGATGGCATTATTTCCTCATGTCAATAGCTGTAAGGTATAAAAGTGTGGAATCAATTACTCAATCAAGGATACAGGATGCATAGTAGATATCTACTGTAGATGACCATTATCAAACATTTTTAGATCATATTAAAGGTGCAATTCATGATTCTGATGTTGCAAGCTTTTCAGCAGTTTAAAAATCCCCATAGGCGCTAGCTATTGTGTTTCTGTTAGGGCCTCTGACAATAATTTTCTCACTTTTCCCTAAAATGCAAGCTCCATTTGAAAAAATGGTTTAGGATTTGTAACATACACCAGTCAAGGATTCTTTCTAGCTAAAAAATTCAAAATGTCAATTGTAACATCTCTCTAACTTGTAAACATGGTAAAAAATGTGTCCACAATTTTAAAACACTATTTAAAAAATATAATCATAATCAGACAGTATAGTCAAAGTTTCAAGTTAAGCTAGTTTCAAGCCAGGTTTCAAGGAAAAACATCAAATCTAAAGCCAGCCAGCTTTCAGATAATTTTCAATCTAACCAAATTATCTCAGCACACCCGACACTTTTGATATGATTCATGCCATAAATTGTCTCACTTTCAATTCATATTCATTAAAATTTACACATCAAATATGAAAAATTATTCTTCCTCAACTGTCAATTTATCTCAATTTCACATCCATGGAAACCAAATCCTCCCATCCATATGTACTTGGTAAGCAAATGATAACACTTAACACCAATTATAATCCTATTCAGTCCTATCACTTTCAATTCAAAACCCAAACTCATCATGTTGACCGTTTCGGGACATATGCCGGTAAAATCAACAGCACACTCTGGCCAACGGTCACTTAATCCTGGAGCGAAACCGAGCTGTGGGCATAGTTGGACCACAGGAGAGAAATAAAAATGCTGTGAAATTGTGTAAATTAACAAAGATAATTAGAACAATTGGTGTCAAGGATTTAATTAGTATAAAGAATAGAATCATGTTATTAGACTTGACACGTGTAATTGTCTTATTTTACGAGCTTGGAACTGTGACAACACCATCTGTAAATTTTGAATCAATTTTGTTCAATGTTTCACGGCAAGACTATAGTAAAGCAAAAATTTATTGGACAAAGTAAATAAAAATCCAGGGTAGGCATCGCATTAACAAAAATTGGGGCCCTGCACTCTGGATTTTTGTTTATACTGTCCAATTTTTTTTTTGCTTGGCCTATAAGTAAATATGTAAACCAGTTGACCAGCTCACCTCTGAAATAGCTGGTGAGGGAGATGCTTGGTATTATTTCTTTTTTACAGGGGGGGGGGGGGGGGTGTTTTGAAGAAATTTTTTTTTTTTTTTTTGCGGGGGGGGGGGGGGGGGATTGGTTTCGAACAAATTTAATCTGCTTATTAACCTCCATGTAAAAATGAAAATCAAGCCAAATGTTCTGGCTGTTTCATATAATGTAAAACAATGCTACTAAAGTTCATTTTCCATAGTACGTTAGTGATGATACTGGCTGATGTACACACGACATAGCTAAGTTGTTAAAAGACATCCCCCCTGCTATTTTTAAAACAGATTTACTGTCTATTTTGTGCTATATTTCATTTACGGATAGTTTGTCCCGGGAGTTTGTCATGAAGACCATTTGATTTTTCTGCTTTCATAATTTTTATACAACTACAGCTAACAGACTTGAAAATTGGTATTAAATGAGTTAAAAATAACATCATAGCACATTATGCACTTTTGTTCACTAACTCTTTTAATATCCATCATTTTTGAAAATAAGAAATCAAGCCATTAGCAAAAATAACATCTTTTTTCCAAATTAAAAAAAAAAATCATGAGGGCAAGCACTAGCAATATAAATTTCTGATGAAATCTTGTATATGAAATGTAAAAGAAGTTACAAATTTTGTTGAAACACTTACATGTTAAATGTCCAAGTTTAGTTTTTTAAAAAAAGAAGAAAAAGAATAACACATCTTTGATCATCTTGACATTTCCTTCAAAAATTAAACACCATTAGGTTATTAACCACTTTTTTTATCATTCATGCATTTTGCATCTTTGATCAACTTGACTCCTTCAAACATTAAACACCATCAAATTGATTCATGCAAGGTTATTAACCACTTCTTTATCATTCATCATGCATTTCTATATAAGATCACTGTCAAAATCAAGAGTTATGATCAAAATTTAAAAAGTGGTATGATCAAAATTAAAAAAAAAAAATTAATACATCTTTGATCAACTTGACTTCTCTTTCAAAAATTAAACACCATCAAATTGATTCATGCAAGGTTATTAACCACTTCTTTATCATTCATGCATTTCTAAGATCACTGTCAAAATCAAGATGAACAATTAAAATTGCTGTTCAAGTGGAATTTACTAATTGCAATCTAATGAAGGATTCTCTCATCTTTACAAGTTTTAAAAAGATGTAATTTGCAGATAAGTATTGAACTTGGTAAACAATAATACCAGCTTAAATTGCAGGTCTTAACTTTTAGCACACTTGAGATCAATTAGCATCATGTTACCAAATCATTGCATCCACTTTACCATACTTGCTAAGACAACTGATGTTGAAAGTATACCCTCCTGATTTTAAGGGGTGTAGCCGTGAATCTATGCAAAACTGCAATTGAAATCCTTCATACAGAGTGGACAAAAATGTTGGGAAACTAAAGTGCCGGTATTATTAAAGTGAAAAAACTTCATAAATTTATTGTGGTAAAATAAAGTTTCCCATAATCGATAACTTTTTTATCATACCTCAAAGAAATGTAATGTGGGCATCAAACTTAAAAAGGAGTAAAATATATACTTTCTTGTGGTTTCAAATCTAGAATTTGGTCTAGTAAAGTAGGGGTCAAAAATGATTGGGGTGATCGGATCACACACCTTTAGGGTAAAATTGAATAAGAAAAATAAGATGTTGATACTTAAATATTTTGGTGGCTTTCTGTAAAAACAGCACTAAATCAAAATTAAATTGAGCTTGAACTTCCTTAACATGGCTAGGCTCTTTAACCAAGTGGAAATTGAATATATCCAAAAGATTCTTGAAAACTAATGCTTCAGACTCTTCAAAGATGAAGTGTATTTTTCTACTTTCAGGATACTTGGAAAGTGTCATCTTCAGTAGATAGCACTGAGCTGTGTAACTTAATATAAAATGTATTGTTGATGTTAAAGTACTGGCTATATCATCATCAATTTTGATATTATTTAATGAAACTTGACTATCTTAAAGATATCTGCTATACGTAACATCCTTAGCAAGTCCTTTAATTGCCAAAATTGAGATACTTGGATGTATGACTTTGATCAATGGAAAAAAAAGAGTATCAATTGCAATTGGCCAATTTTTCCACAATTTCTATTTAAATCAATGTAAAAATATTGCAAGCCTACACATGAAATTTAGAATCATTGCTCTGTGCATGTTCTTTCAAAAGCACTGCAAAATTCATTACTGTAACATAAAACATCATGGGAAATAGCCAAGCAAATTTTGTGAGGATAAAATGACATTGAATTTGAAATCCCATCATGTCTTAGAAGTAACTTAAACCCCATTTGACATTTCCAGAGTCAGATGTCATCCATGAGACATCTTTGACCAAGACAAATCGGTTTCATCTTAATCTACCACAGGTATGTCCCCACTATCAACATCTGAGTCGGGTCATGTCTGAAAACCATGAACATTAAGTTACGCCAAGAAAATATAAAAATGTGTTTCATATATTTTTGCCGAGGTGGAGCAATGTTTTTTTTAATAGTATAAGGCAGTTTTACTTTCAGTATCAACTGGAAAAGACAATTTTTTTGGTTAATTTTCTTTCCTTCTTTTGGCGTGGGTGTATTTTTTTTAAAGTGGTTTCAGGTAATTTTTGTTTTCAATATTATCTAGGAAGAACAATTTTTTTATTTTCTTGTTTTAAGAGGTAAACCCTGATCTGAAAACTCTTCCTGAATTATTTTCACAAATTTTAAAGGCTTTAAAATAAGTTATAGATGTTATTATTGTAGAGGTTCATCAGGATCATTAAAGATATATTTTATCACAAGTTCTCTATACTGATCTAGTTGTTTTTCACTTTAGTTCACAAAATTAATTGAAAAATTGAAATCTTCTACAAAAAGTAAGAGGAGAGTACATAAAACTTTTATGTTATTTGGTCATGTCATCACAAACTGTAAAAGGAGCGCTTGATACAAATTCCCACCAAAGTTAATTGCAAAATAATGCACAGGTATTGATAAAAGATGTTTGCCTCTTCGCCCCACAGCAAGCCCATGTACACATATGCATGACATATGCAGCCAAATGGTTTTTGTCATTTTTCAGGAAATTACCTCAACTTGACTAGACTAGAACCCCCTCAGCTCTTCATTTATACACCTGGCTATCTCTAAACATTGTCTTCTTTTCAAAAAGCAAGAAAAAAACTGATACAGAAATGAGATCTCTCCATCACAAATTCTACACTTATCACATTCCAGACCCTAGGGATGATACTCTAGTAATTATAGCACTGTTAGATGATCAGGCGTCTGTGTCATCATCAGAACTGGAAACTGAAACTGGTGCAGTCAGACAGGCCAGCTGGCAGAGTTTGATAGCAAGACTTTGAGTTGATATGGAGGCTTGATATGGATGGATGAGAGGGCATCTGGAGGATGACTGATGAGCGTCTGCCCTCCAGAAGGCACCATTCATGGGAAATGAAACTTTCAAACAACTATGATAGCACTTCTATGAAAAAGGAAAAAAACATTTCTTTAAAAAATAATTCAAAAAAATGAAATGGATATTTGATTCAAATTATTATTTATTTTCTGTAACAGATTTTGTTATGGCCATGTGGCCCCTATCAATTTGTGATAAGATGATTCTGTAGTATAACTTATTTTTCCTTTCAGTTGATAAGGCTCAAAAAAGAAATAAGTTAGTTTCATGTTGCACACACGCTTCATTTTTTTAAAACCAAAAATTACCGCTTATACAATTTTAATTTTTTTATATATCTGATCATGAAATTAAAATAGCCTATTTGCACAGTAAAAAAATAGAATTTGTTGATACTTTAAAAAAAACACAAGGCAGAATTTGTTTGGGAATAACATGAAATTTTGCACCTCATCGTTAAAGTGAAAAAATAGAAATAAGAAACCGCATTTTGCACTTAACAATTTATGACCAGCAACATGAAACAAGCTTGTTTCTTTTTAAAATGCGTCCAAAAATGTATTCAATATGATATAGATTTATTCAAAAATATACATTACAGAATGACAAAATCTAATCTTTCAAAGTCATATCCATTTTCAAAGTCAGTTCACTTATAAAAATGTATGCTTCTATAAATGTACTTATATTCAATGGAGTGCTGTAATACTTATTCACGAGATAACGATTTTATCTCAATTTGATATCACATATCAAATACAAAGCTCTAAAAATAAATCGTAATAGCTTCGCACTTTCTCTTTGCACTGATGTTATATTAGGTCTTATGTAATCGCATCATCAATATCTGAATAATCATTAATGAGGTAAGCTTAAGTGCTCATCCTTGATAATTAGTTGAGGTGTTAACGAAATATGCAAATGAAGTATTTGTTATTAGAAAGATGGAAACCCTTGCTACCCAGACTGAATCCAATCATACTTTTGAAAACATTTTGTAGTAAATTTCTTGGCCATTTGAATGAGGGTTTGCCACAGTATGTACCCATGATAACTTTAAGCTTAAAACATGTCTATATAACATAGTATTATTACAATCCTTGAAGTCAAAGTGTTAATAACATATACACACTTGAACCTACTTTACATATTAATTATTGATAACATTTATTTTTATCAAGTCCTATACAATAAATTTTACTTGCACTTGTCAATTAGATAAAAATATTTCAATGGAATTGATTCCTTCTGATCAAGCAATATAATCATGACAGCTAACAACAGCTAATCAATGTGCTGTCTTCCGAAGTACATGCAAATATTTTCCATTATTAAATGCGACAATGTTAATCTGACAACTCTGAAAATGGGTGTCCTCCCATTCAAATATACTTTACAAGTGTTCATTATTTGCATTTGCCGCTATTATATATTCTTTTATTTAATGTGTTTGTTAAATATTAAAAAAAACCACCAATTAGTATCCGATTGTCACTGGTGTTAAAACAAAGAATTTGCCAGTAACATCTCAGAGCTCAAACTAATGCTCTTATGTGACTTCTTAGTTATTCCTAAAAGGTCATAAAGAGACAAACACTTAATAACTGAAGGTTTATATTGCTAAATTTCATTCTCAGCAAAAGATTTACAGAATTCTAATAAGAAGTTACTAAAATGTTTTCTTTGAAAGAATATTTGTGTTTTGAAAATTTTGAATGTTTAATGTGGCTTTAATGGTTATAAAGTTATATCTTTAAAAATCATTCTTATGCTAACTCCAACATGGACAATCCCCGACGTACAGGGCCAAATTCATAAAAGCGGCAACAGTTTTCTACAGATTTTACTTGAATTTTCATACACAGATATATATATATAAACAACTAAAAGCTAGAGAAAAAAATTTGCTGACTTTTATAAATTTGACCAAATATACTGTACAACTGAACTTTGTTATTTTAGTATAAAAACAGATACATATAAATGGAAAATCATTCCGAAAATAGCTTGCTATGCACATTGTCCCTGACATTGGAATGTCCTAATCAGGTGTATTCTGCCAAGGGCAGTGATAAACAGATACAATATGTCATGTCCATAAACATGATACAGCCAGATATTCATCACTGTGCATAAACTGGCCATATTTGAAAATCAAATATCGCTTAGTATTTCCCGAAAAGTAAGGATATAACGAATCTGGTGCTAAAAAAAGTAAGTGCTCACTAAAAAATAAATGAAAATCTTAATAACTCTTGATACTATTTGAAAACATTTTGGCTCACCTGTTAATGGATGGATTTTAGGTTCCCCAAATTCAAATATTTCCCCCCTCTTTTTCAGTATGGTCATGACAGTAGGCCTATATCAAACACATTTGTTTAAAGTGCAAGCAAATTTAAAGACAGATAGAAGCAAATTGAGATCCCATTGAATTACTATGAAAACATAAAAAAGGCTTTTAAAATGTTAAAATGCCAAATAATTAAATTTTATTTCTTTGGTATAATTCATTTTTGACCTCCCTTCTTGTTTTTTCCAAACATTTTGTTAAATTATTTATTTACAAAGGGATGTTATCGTTTTCTCACGATCCATTTTCAAATGAGTAGAATACAAACACTCGCCTACCTACTATAGGTCAAATGACCTGTAAAAGAACAAATACTCTAATAAATTGATCAAAAGAAAAATTAATTGCTTATTAAATATGTAAATGTTCATATCTTAAATGTCATTCTTGGTACAATAGTTTGATAAGCAATAGAGAAAATATACCTAGTTCTATTTCCAAAGTAGCAAAATTTGACAGAGAAAGAAAAATATTCCAAATGATTTCATAGTAAAATAGAAAATATTTTATACAAACTTCAACATCATCAACCCCAGTTCCTGGTTTTAACATTATTATCATATGTAAAAAAATATAAATTTTTGTTAAAAAAATATAAATTTTTGTTACAGATATGGTTAATTTTTATCAGCAAAAACTACGACTTCTCCATTAGTGTTTCCAGATCAAATTTTTGTGACTTTTATATAAGAAAAATTTGGTTGAGTTTACTTGATTCTGATAAATTTGTTTTGCTATAAATGTTACTTTTTGCCATTTGAACCATACCCAGCCCACACTTACAATTTTAATATAATGATGAAGCATAAATTTGTAAAACTTGGGTCAGTTTTTCCAGAACAAATTTGTTGACTGTTGCTAATGTATCCTTAGGGCAAATCAAAGAAAAACAAAAGAGGGATATATTGCTTTTTAAATATACACAAACTCAACTTCAAGTAGCTCCATTGTATCTATCAAGTATCATATTGCGACATACATTTTTAACAATATGGTCAATTTTTTAATTCAATAGTGCTCGTAGGCGAGTATTTGACATTGCCCTTTGGCTTAATAATAAAACAAATAAACCCTAATTTTCAATCAAAAATATATTGACTTTCAAGTTTAAATATGGAGGTATTCTGTACTTCATAAATGATTAATTGGGTATGGACATACAGATGGTAGATGGTTGATACTGAATGGTAGGTGATTATAGCCATAAATCAAGTTTGAAAATGTACCTTTCAGAAGAAAAAACAGCTGAAAATCAACAAAAAGAAATAAAATTAACAGAAACTGACTTAAAAACAAGCTAAAATAAAAAAACTTCTGACATCATTTTGTGTCAAGAAATTTATTTTTCAAGAAAGCTTGGAATTCTCAATCTATAGTCTGTTTACTGAGACAGAAAAGTGAAAAATTGTCCTTCATTTTGGTTGAGAAATAAAGATTTCAACATCGTGTTGGGGTTTTTTCAAGTGACATATCACTCCCTCAAAAAACAAAAAAACAAAAATTCTTGGCCTTATCTAGTAATCATGCAGACACAAATTACGGTATACCCATCTAACATTCTAAGGTTACATGTAAGTAATATTGAAGTAATTTTGAAGTAAAATTCAAACATTCAATACACAAACACAAACATTTATTTAAAATGTGATGATTTGCACTTTCCCACAATTTGGAAACATTCTTAACGGTCCATAAATTGTATACCACAATACAAAGTTTAATGATGTACTGATCACACATTTCACAATAGACATGACATGCATTTTAATTGTTTTTGGTAGGTGTACTGTAAATTATTTGTGGAAAATATTTGTGGAAAATAGTTATATAATTATGCCATTGAGCTTGAACTGTCACATTTAAAAACTGTTGCAAATTTGTTGTTTATATTTGGTTGTTAGAGCTTGGTCACAATAACTCGTATGAACAGTTACGAGCAGTGTTTAGTCCATCTAATATGACCACGCGACGCCCTCGCTGCTCGCTTTGCTTGCTGCTCGTGGTCCTTTTAAACGGACTAAACACTGCTCGTAACTGTTCGTACGAGTTATTGTGACCAAGCAATTACTTATTCTTGAAAAGGAAACATGGGCTTGTTTTTGTTTTGATTTGAAAAGTATTGAAATAGGTTTTGCAATTGAACCAAGTGGACACAAATAATCAAAATTTGAGATTTTTAAGATTCATCACAAAATAGCAGTGATGCTAAAAAAAAAATTCAAAACACGTTCACATCAACAGCTATTGTTATTCATGACAATTCAAGGTCTTCTTTCCTATATTTAACCACTTTATTTTTAATACCAAAGTCGGGACCAAAGTACGAATTGTTATGACAATTTTCTGACATGATGTACTCCTTACATGAATACGTGCATCTTGAAAAAATAACAATGGAAAGTAATATAAACTAAAACCATCATATTTACTTAAAGATCATAATCATGGTAATATTATTAAGGGGAAAACTAATTATTTTATGGCCATCAGACCTTCCAGATCTTACAGTTGGGATTGCTCAGACGGCAAAATGTAGGCCTTTATGTGTATTCCCCTCCCCTTTTTGTCAACATAACCTGAGAAATCTGTAATCCACATCTGTTAAAAAATGATTGATTTGCCAAAAAAACTGGCCATTTGTCTCTATAGTTTGCTTTCATTTTTCATTTTAAATGTCCAAAACTACTTTTTTCAAAGTATAATACAATTAGGCCTACATTTCTTGCTGAGTGTTAAATAATAATTAGTATGGAAGATGGTGGTATCATAAGATACAAAAGTCACACCTGCCCTCTTATTGTTTCAATCTCTCTCTTCAATGTCCTTGTTCAGAACTCTCATTATCTCCATAAATTTCAACCTTTAATACTTAAACCTTTAGAACAATGACACAAAACTCATTAAGCAATACCATTCCATGTATGGCAGTAATTTACAACCATGTACTACCAACATAAGATTATTAAAGATTTCATGAACCCTGGGGAATTCATGGACTGTGAAGACACTCTTTGTTTCAGACCAATTAGAGGTTATTCATGTGCAGAGATAATTGACACAATAAGATGTTTCTCATTTATTTTGACAATTATTGTGTTGTAAACAACCTGCAAGTGGAATTAATTAAAGTAACGGCGATGACATAAGTTCATTTGTTTTGATGTCATTTACCTATGAACTAAAGCTGATTTTACTAATGACTATGGTTTCTATCTTAATTTCCATAGCATTAAATTGCT
>JXSR01S008280.1:7817-24466 GCA_000969725.1 Ophiothrix spiculata
GGCCCATGATCACCACAAAAGAGTCTACAGGAACCTTGTTGTCATTCTGAGATGCTCTCTTTACTCTGCCTCGAACATGACCGGATGACGTGTAAAGCGTTTCAAAAAGTTTTTCATGTCCGAAAGTGATGGCTTGTGAAGACAAATTACATGGAAAAGTATGTAGCGATGTGTTTACATTGGTTACCAACGTAAACAAACGATACATACCATTTGATTTCTCTGATCCGAACAGTGCGATTTTCCTAATTTAATTCAAAAAGGTTCCTTTCATGAATATGGAATAAAACATTTCTGTTTTTTTCAAGTACCATTTGTATTTTTCAATTTATGCACAAATGGCCGTTATGTGATAGGCTGTACTACACAGCTTGCCTCAAGCCAAAGACGAAGTTTTTTGGCTTGTGTTTCTCGAGCAACATATACCCTGTGTATGCCCTGCGCTGCGTATGACGTAGGTCAGCTTTCGCCTATAGTCCTCTTTTGGTATATGTGCTGTGAGCTTACTTCGGGTGCGGGAGGTCGTGGGTTTGAGTCCCGGCTAGGTCGTATGTAAAATTTTGGAATTTATTAAACGTTGGTATGCTTTGTGATTATTACAGTAGAGTAAGTGGTGGGTTGCGTTCAGCCCGTTACAATTTGGTGGCAGCGGTGGTCCCTAGGGTTTGAAACGGGAATCTGCAATTACCAATCTTGGGTGGATCAGCCTATTCTTTCTTTGCCTTTGAGTGTGATGATATATTTAATTGTTGCAGATTTTTATTATTTTTTTTCCACTTCTAGTTGAAACATTTGCAGAGAACCATGGCCAATAACTGGGCATTCCCATTCTTATCAGTCAATGACATCATCTTATTCATGAACGATGTGTTCCCCGATGATCAGTTCTCAGAGCAGGACTTCAAAGAGCCGCAGGTAAGATGCTCCCAGGAGTTTGGTGTCTGGTGGACTGTCAGTCAATGTCATCATCTTATTTATGAACGATGTGTTCCCATTAATCAGTTCTCTGAGCAGGACTTCAAAGAGCCCCAAGTCAGCTGCTCCCAGGAGCTTGGTGTCTGAGGGACTGTGTCAGTCAATGACATCATCTTATTTATGAACGATGTGTTCCCCGATCAGTTCCAGTGTGCAAATTCAGGAAAAAATCTGGTAATTCTGCGGATTACCATGTCCAAAAAATTGGTAATCCGCAAGTATTTTTGGTAGTCTGTAATTTGTAGCCAAATAAGAAAATTTAAAGGATTCTTAATTTCTAAATGATTCTGATTAGGCTTAGTAAGTAAAGGCTAGCAGACAACAATATTTAATTACTATTGCAATTATAAACCAATAGTCCATGCCACTGTGAGAAATGTTTCAAGTCCCTAACAATCTTTGAGCATTTGGGCTAGACATCCTACGGATTACCAGCTATGAAGTTCTGGTAATCCGTGCAAAATTTTGGTCTTCAGGATGCCCGAATTACAAACTAATTTGCACACGTGAGTTCTCAGAGCATGACTTCAAAGAGCCCAAGGTAAGCTGCTTCCAGGAGCTTGGTGTCTGAGGGACTGTCAGCCAGTGGCTTCTTTTTTATCAGCCATTTCCTGGTGATCAATTCCCAAGCAGGACTTCATATTGACTCTTATGTACAGAGAAATTAGGGTACCTAAAGTTTCTTGCTGAAGGAAACAAGGAGATGTTACCCATCAGGGACTCGAATCCAGAATCTCTGTTCTTCTTTGAACCCTGCACTCTACCACTCACTAATGTTCTAGGCATTATGATGCGTTCTAGAACTTTGAAATTCAAAAAAAAATGATCTTTTTAATTTTTTTAAAGAATCTTTTCAACTTTCAACTAGGATGTTTGTGTTATCAACTTAAACACACTTCAGCGCCCCTAGAGGTTGTCGCAGAACCTGAAATGATGCTTGGTGTGGAATGGAGCTTACTTGGGCCACAGTGGTCAGCGAACACCTGAAAAGTGTGCAGATGCCAATTCAAGTGGAATTACAAATCTTGGAGGTATAGGGCACTACAAATCCCCAGTTTATTTCTTTAAGTATTTTATATCGAGGCACACTATGCATTGTTAGTGCCGGTGGTATTCTTGACAATACTTTAATATTCTTTGACAGATTTCAATTTGTCACTTTGGTGTTACTGATTCAAACATCAATTACTATCCAATATCATTTTTGACCTTCCGCCACAGGCTGGCCGCATTCAACAGATATACATGATGCTTCTAGAAGCCACTATCAATCTAGGAGCAGACCGTTTTGCTCAGCCACAACTAGAAGCCAGCAAAGAACTCATGTTTCCCGAGCTACATGAAGACGTATGTCCAGTCATCAACCAATCTATAGCCTTGTAAGTCGATAAATTTACCGGGGTACTGGGGAGCGGAGGGGGGTAACAAGTTTACTTGTGGTAACTGACTGAAGTCTGGGATCGCAATGTCATATATATGCTCAGTCTTGTCCAGGGTTGTACCTAGAAATTTGTTAGTGCCGGGTGGTATTTGTTCAAACTTTTTGTGAAATTGACAATTTAACCAAAATTTGCCTGAATTTGGAGTATTTAAATTTGATTTTGCAAGTTGTGACACTTTCAAGAGTACTTGGTGGAAGAGCTTGATTTGCTCTTCAGTGGGGCTCTTAATCTGAAATCTTAGTGGCTTCCGCCCACCAACGCCCACTGATGTTACATCCCATGCCTGTGGAATTCTACCAAGTGGGTTGGTATTATATCTGACTTCATGAGGACTTGTCCATAAGTTTGATAAAATTGATGATATGATACCCCTGTGTTTATTCATTCAAAGGTTGATCCACTAATAATTGAGAAAATCATAAATTTGTTTGTTTTCTACTTATAAATAGCATTAGAATGTGCATTACAAGAAGTCTGTTTCTTCCTTGATCTAAGCTTTATTTATTGGTTTAAGTGCTGTCAGTGAGGGAGGGAGGGGGGCGGAAACATTGTTACAACCATGGGTTATTGCTACAGTTTAAATTTTTAAAAACCCTGATATAAATGATTAATTTTTCTATCCCTGGAACTTGCCCTTTCGCCAGCAATTTGTTTATGATTCTCCTCTGTACTTTGCTTGATTTGTAGGTCCCGTTTTATGGTAGCTTGCAGAGTGACTGACTTCAGAATCAAAGACCTCCTTGCTCCAAGTAAGTTCATCATGTGCCTACCAGACATTTCGTCATGTGAGTGCAAGAAAGTCGTATCTGCAATAGCTGCCATTTGTCATAAATTTGGATTGCACACTGTATAATCTCCAGTCTTGGGTCAGTGGTTCTTGAAATGGTTCTTCAGGCGACACCGTCACCTGAAGAACTATGTCAAGAACCACTGACATAAGACAGTGAAATTTTGAGGATTTTTCACATTCTTGTGACAAGTAAAATAGATATAACTCAGAGCAGCCATTGCAGATATGACTTTCTTGCACTCACATAATGATTTGTATCTGCAATGGCTGCCATATGTAATATTTAATAAGATCTTGTAATTAGAATGCAAAAATACCCTCAAAATTAAACTCCTATGACTCTTGAAATAGTTCTTCAGGTGAAAGTGGCAGTTCTTCAAGTGACGTTGATGGATCTTAAGGTGATGGTGGCACCAGAAGAATTATTTTGAGAGCCATAGTTTATATACAGAGTTATGAAAATGGTTGCTATTGTACTACAGCTTTCTTGTGTTAACATGGTGAATTGCAATTTGATCAGGGCTGTGACTAATGACTATCCTATACTCGATCCACTGACAAAGTTACAACCCGCCATGATCGGGTCACAAGTTCAAGAATGCATAGGAAATAGTAATCTAATACTCAACTTTGTGTACTTGCTGTTCCATCTATACAAATCAAACGCTTCTCGACAACGCCAAAACTGTTAAAAAGATATACATCATCTCGCAGCATGTCGTAGACAAGTTCGGATTACTGTGGATAGCATTAGGGATGATGGTAGTACACGCATAATGAGACTACTATGTTACGTACATGTGGTACATTATTACCATACAGACTTTCTCTGCAATAATCAGCTGCTTATTGCAGAAAATAAGGGCACCAGGGTTGGTGCATTTTTCAACCATCCAGTGTCAGGTCTCAATCTCTACTTTCCCTGCTCTGATATTCATAAGTGTAGTGCAGTTGCAAGTTGTGGTATGAGTGGCAGATGCTGGCAATGAACAAAGGTTAGGGCAGGGTATGATTGAATCAAATCTGGAACTCATTGGAGCAAAGTGAGGGAAATACCTTTGTGTTTACGTGCTTCCACATAAACAATCTGTAGCAGTTGTCTCCACAGAGATTACAAAGAAAAGCTACCAATCGGAACCAATATGGACAGCATTTTGTGGGTAACCAAGTAAGATTACTGAAATTGTTTTTTGAATTAAAATAAATACATTAACAATGTTTTATTTTTGTTTGTTGCACAGAGCCAAAGAGGACCATACGGATGTTGAGTGCCATCATCAACTTTTATAGGTTTACAGGGGAGAGATATGAAAGTTTTGACCGACTTAAACAACAACAGCAAGAGGTCCTGCAACAGCACCGCAGCTACAAGAACCGCATTGATGAATTGAAAACTTGCATCAATCAAATCAAAGCACAGAGGGCTGAGAAAGATGTCGCGATAGCAGAGGTAATTGAATATCTGAACTGATTAGCAAATTAGCATGTGTAGCACCCAGTTGGTTTGATTGTTAAATTATGTATGTTGGCTAATGTAATGAATCCAGGTGTAATTTAAATTATAGGTTAAAGGAACGTGGTCCGATTTTTCAAAATTTAGTTTTCAATGTCATATGAAAGATGATCTCTAAAGAAGTCTTAAGTTTCAAATTTCAGCTGAATCGGTTAAGTCGTTTTGATTTTATGGGCAATTTTGTATTTCTGAGCCGTGTATACGTTAAAAATTAGTTATGTTAACCATCATTAGACACATTTTCATAGATATCTCCAAAACGGAACATAATTTATCCGTGAAATTTCACATGGGTTATGAGAAAAATATGAGCAATATTTTGGTACCAAAATCTCAAAAAGTTTGAAAAAAAAGTTGAAGCAATCGTACTTTGCTCCTTTAGTGAATGCGTATTTCATGTCACAAGTGATATGGGACAAATCTAATGCACGAACGATCAATTTTCATATGTCCAATTCATAAGGTTTAGTGACCAAGTGGATTGCAGAGAAATCAAAATTATGTAACTGCAAGTGCATTGATTTTGTTTTGTTTCTTGAGTAAAGTGGAATGCAAATTTATTAACCTAGAATTTATACACCACAGAAACAAATAATATTGGATAGTTTGTGAAAAGAAATTAAGTCTTTACATGACTATCAAAACTCAATTCTAAATGAATCACCACCTGACAAACACCAATGTAACAACCATTCGCGTTTTAATGCCTTTCACACAAACTACAACACAGCACACTCAATGCATTGTGAATTTTTAATTGACTCTACTTTGTATTCTTGATTTTTGATAGGCTAGATTTATGTTGGAGTGTATGAATAAATTTTGGCGTGTAAATTATGTTTTATTTATAAGCATTCTCTCAGTGCAGAACATCTTACTTTCCATAAAACATAAATAATAACTGTAAGGGTAGGATCAATACAAAGGCTTAATATTTAACTTAATGTTTAATAACATTTTCAGATGGCAGAAAAAGTGGAGAAATTGAGTTCAACGATGGTGGATTCCCAGCAGGAGCAGGCCACGCTGCAGAGGAATATTCAGCAGATCAAGACGTCTGTAGCAGAAAAGACGGCCAAAATAGTAAGCAATCACCAGGCCTGGCAATCACTATTGGCCAGGCAAACATTATTGGACAATGCAACATGCAGGGGGAGCAGGTAGTGCAGCGGTAATTCCCTCCCTTTGCACCAATGAGCCAAGGCCTGTTGTGGGTTCAATCCCCGATCACTGCACTTTATATGCAATTGGTTGCCAGTCCAAACTTGCTTCCGCAGGTTTTCCTCTGGACGCTCTGGTTTTCCTCCTGCATCTAAAACTGGCCATCTGACAGAGGACCCTCATGGAAAGCAATGCTAGACACTGATCCTCTATGAAGATGTCATATTTATTTATTTATTTGCATTGTGCTTGTTGCATTTACAAGCAATTGGGCACTGCACTCTTGAATTTTGTTTACTCTATCCGATATTTTGTTCGATCTATAGACTCACCAGGTATACACTGTATGCAGCGCCCCAAGAAGGAGCATTCGCACAGGGGACCAACGGCTTAACGTGACTTAAGCCGTTGGTCCCCTGTATTACGAGACCCGTGCTCTAACCGCTCGGCCACGCTCTGTATTACGAGACCCGTGCTCTAACCGCTCGGCCACGCTCCCCTCTCATAATAGTACATTGCAATCAAAACACAGGATGAGTAGAAACAAAAGTAGAAAAAATTAATACAGTTCATTTTTATGAAAAATTGCACTGTTTTTCAAAAATTTTTTACTTTCACCTCAGTAAGCATCCAGGCAATCTCATAGATCTTCCAGAAAAATATTGCATTGAAAATTATATGTATTCCAAAGAGGTCTGGTTAATAAATCCCAAATATGTGTGCAATCTAGTGATAAGGTGTTAAATAAGTATAACTTAGGGCAGCCATTGTAGATGGAACTCGCACAACAAATCTCTTAACAGATGTCAAATATTCAACAAATTTTCTTTTTGCCAGGACAAGCATAAGCTTTCATCCCACAACACCAAAGACGCGATCGAGAAATTACGCCCACAAATAATCCAATCACCAGAACGCATCAAGACCGATATGACGCGTATGCACAATGCCATTGAAGCAGGCAAAGCAGGGAAGGAAGACAAAGCCAGGCGACTGCATGAGGTCAGGGCTCAACAAGACAGAGGGATGGTGCTGGTAGAAGCAAGCCAACAAGGGGTCAAGTTGCTGGCGAATATTGTGACTGAGTTGGATAAACAAAAGTAGGTCGATTGTTGGGCACTTACAAAAGGGTTTGGGTTTTGATTGTTAAAGTGTTTTCACAATTTGAAGATTTTCAAATACTAAAGTAGTGATTATTTGAAGTAAAGGCCAAGATTATTTCGACCTATTAGCAAAGCAGAACTCCTGTTACAGAGTATTGAGGCAGCATCAGGTGCAGTTGGTCTGCATTTGAGTGGGGGGGGGGGGAAGCCAGAACCTTCTGATACGACCATTCTGATAAATCAAGCAGAGACAGAAGTTCCCTTCAGTACAATGACACCATCAAGTTCTCAAATTAGATCTACGGGAGATCTGGTATATCATGCATGACAGGGAAATATGGTCCGTACATGTAGCCAGTGCTTCTTCCATTCCGTCCACGGATGACCGATGATGATGATGATTTCGACCAATTTATATGGGGGATTGGTTTTATATTGTGCATATGGATAGCATATTATTTTGCAGGATCTTGAAACATGTATCACAACCTGTGTTTCCGCTAAGGTTTTTGAGCTTGAGCCAATTCAAGCAAATTTGACAAAGTTTAAGTGGTGCTTGCGCCAAAATCATGACCTGTAGCTGAAAATTGGCTCAATAAACCTAGAAAAATATTTGTCAAACATATTTTCAGAAACACGTTGCGCCAATTTTCACTGCTCCTGCGCCAATGGCGCGCCATGCGGCCTTAACGGAAACACTGATCACGACATTGAGACCTTACAAGTGTTTGTTCATTTTGATGAAAAATTAGTTACATTACACCGAAAACACTGCCTCTTATAAATTACATTTCCAAAAAAATCAATGTGCTGTACATAATTTAAGTTTCCCCTCCCCATCAAAATACAATGAAATTCTATATGAATGAAACTTAAGCTCTAACCCAAGATGACTTTGTAAACGTGCAAAGCGGTGAATGGGGAATACAGTACGTTCAAAATTGGTTAATTTAACATTTTCATTTGGTTTTCTCTTGTATTTATATTTTATTTCCAGAGAGATCAACCATCAGATTGAGAAGGTGCGTGATAAATGCCAGGCACAGAAAGATGCTTTGCGAGAGCTGACGGTGAAAGAAAGCCACGTAAACAGACAGGTGAACAACAGGCAAGAGAAACTAGCCAAGATGACTATGCAGCATAAAGTGGAAGTGGAAAGCTTGAAAGAGAACATTACTGACAGGGAGAGGTAAGCTATGCAGGTGTAATACTTGAAGGTTAATAAATATTTTGGGAGCAAAATCAATGCACCCCTGGTAAATTTTGATGTATTCAATAGACCTTTTCAAAATACGACTTTCCGAGAATTTCCGAAGCTGATTTTACACTTTACGGCAATTGCCGACAGAAAAAGTGACTCTTCAACACAATAACCAGAATGTAAAGTTTGCGTTCTCGTTATATGGTTGCATTCGTATTCGAACTTGTAATTGGGGTTAGCACTAACGAGTCACTTTTAAAAAAGTTTTAGTGTGATGCGCTCCAAGTTGACTGGTAATTGTAAGCTAATCAGACGATTTCAAATGGAAATTTCACTCTTTCTGTCAGTGAGCATAGACTCACCAGGTATACACTGTATGCAGCGCCCCATAGAAGGAGCATTCGCACAGGGGACCCACGGCTTTACGTGGCTGTCCGACCACGGAGCAAGTAGAGTAAAGTTTCTTGCCCAAGGAAACAAGGAGACGACCCAGCCAAAAGTTGTTCAGAATTAGTGCCTCTAACCGTGTATGGGTCTGAATATAATTATTTTTCACTTTTAGTGCACTGCAAATGTGAGAGATTTTTCGGAAAACTTTGTTTACAAAAAATTACAAGCTAATGAGCTCGTACATGATTGGTTGATAAAACGGCCACGTGATCATTGTTCCGAAGATTTCCGAATGGATTTTGAAAAGGACTATACCCGAGACCCTTTAGAGAGTAATTAAAATTCAACACAAGTGCATTTATGTTGTCACATTTCCTGGGCAACATAATTCATACACAATTGATATGCATACTTCTGTATGGAATATGGCCCAAGTCCATGGATTTTAGCCATTTTTCTGTGTATAAAGTTGGCCTGGAACTAAAACCTGGATATCCGCCCGAGCTAAGATTACCGAACTACAAATTTCCATAACCGATTATCCGAATGAGAGTATAAAAAGAAAGAAAGAATTATTTAGGCTGATAGCCAAGGATAACCCAAGAAAGCATCATGGATTTTTAAAAATCCATGATGCAATGATTAACTAGAATTTTTTTTTCTGAAGTTGCTTAACTAACCATAAATCAGTCAAACATAGAGGTAAAACTGCAAAAATGCTATGATGTTATTGGAAGATGATGAGAATCTATACGTACTTGCATCACTGACCAGTGTTTCGTTTACATCCTTACATTTCAATCAATCCATTAACCTAAATGTTAGGGTACAGGTTACACACCCGAAAATTAAGTAGGGTACCTGGATACTAAATTACTTGGAAAGTACCAGGCCTAGTATGATATTGTTGGTGGATTTGAGTAAGTCTACATACAAGGTTGCCCTTTCCATAGAAATATCCTGTGTGCAACTGAATTTTGAAGAAAAGTGGTCTTGGGCAATAATTGCATTCTTGTATTCAATAAATTCTTGTCAAATAAAAACAGTTGATTATTTTTTTGATTCATGAGACGTGCTAAAGTTGTGTGAAGAAAACCTTTTTATTTTTTACGTGTCTTGTGCGCCGAGGTTAAATTTCACATGCAACTCAGGCGATACTCATGACCTCGCGTGATTTGACTGTTCTGTTGCTGTTTGACTTGATGATCAATTTGATTGGTTTGTTGTTCACGCACGGTGCGATTTGGTCCCGCCCAGAATGAAAAGGTTTTTTTCAGATGACTTTAATATGTATATTGTTTTTGCTCTTTTGAGGCAGAAATGTGAAAAGTGCACTATTGCATGTTTTTCATCTTGCAAACTTTGTTTTCAGAGAGTTGTCTACATATGAGAAGAAGGAACAAAAGAAATGTGGCGAGATGCAAACAGTGAGGGACCAGATCACCTTGGTGAATCAACAGGTATGTGAATGTAAATGTTGAAACAAAAACTCGGATTGATATTTTAAGCAAAATTATTGAATATGAAAAAATTTGTAGTCCTAAACCAAATGTGAACAACTATCAACATGAAATGAAGTTGTAGTGCAACAATTCTAAAGTCTCTGCCAAAATTCCTCTGACAAAATTGGTCATGTGACTATGAATTGCAGGGTACCATTTGCATTTATAAACAATTGGCCCTGCACTCTGGATGTTTACTTAGATTACCAGAAGAATTGTGATGCCGACTTTAGTTAATCATTTTTGAAAACTATATATATATATCCAGAATGTTAATGTAGATAAAATTCACACTCTACAAATATTATACAAATGCATATAACTTACAGTATTCAACAACTCACTGTATCTCTTTGTACAGGAGCGTACCGTTGTTGATTTGTGATGAATCTACAGTTGATATTCAAATTAGCGCGTCAAGCACGGCACGGCGTTTACGGAAGTGCGTTTACGCAGTACACAGAAGTCAGCGCATTGCTCATCGGCCGCGCAGGCCTGATAATTTCCCGATTTAAATCTGTTTCCCGATTTTTTTCCCCCCAAAATGGATTTAAAAAAAAAAAAAAAATTAACCCCCCCCAAAAAAGGGGTTGTGAAGATCAAAAAGATTAGTGCTAGTGGCATGTTCATCATATTGAAGATAGGTCTAGAACCCTTTGAAAAATGGTCCATTTAAGCATAAATTTATCAAAATTTTCTCAAGGGGGCGCTGCCACCTTGAACCCCCGCCGGGGGCTGCACCCCCTGGACCCCTGCTTGAACGCCTCGCGCAAGCGCTCGGATTGAAAACCTTTTTTTTTTCAAGTGCCACTCTCAGGCCTCGCGCGTCTGGCACTAATAGTACGTGCAAAAGCCTGGTGCTTGGAACAATTGAAAACGTCAAAGCAGCAAACATTCATGAACTAACACTTTGCTTCAGATTACGCTAAATATTTTTATGAAGATATGTAGGCTTATCTGTTATTTTTATTGAAAACATTTAGAATTTAATTCATATGTTTCCAGGAAGATTTTCGTTGTTGAAAGGTTTTCAAACACGCCACAGAGTTGTTCATCGCGAATCAACAACTCTGCATCCTATGTGTCAGTGTATTTTTATCACACTCAGGTGGCTAAAGCCACTCTCGCGCAATAAAAATACACAGACGCATGGATGCATCGTTGTTGATTTGCGATGAACAACTCTGTGGCGTGTTTGAATACCTAATTCAAATACATCAGTGTGCTACACTAAAATTGTGATGAAACGTCTTTGTTGTTATTTTGATGTGTTGTGGTTCTGAAATTAAAATTTGACTAATTGCTTTTTTTTTGGCAGGTGGTGGATAAAGAGAATATACAAAGTGGTGAGATGCAACAGATGAAGGATGGTTATAACAATATGTTGGAACAGGTGAGGTTTAGACAAAACTTATAGTTTGGGATGTAATCTTTGGACAGGTTGCCAGTTAGGCTTGGCGTCCAAAGACATTCGCTTGCCCAAGTGACATTCGCTCACCCTAGCAAGAAAACTTTGTTTAAACAGGAAGCGACATTCGCTTAACACATTTTACGACATTCGCTACACTGCAGTTTGAATTGGAGCAAAGATCGCTCCAAAGATTCTTGAGATTGTGTATTCAATAATCATAGCACTACAACATGCGCGAGAGACATCCCCTTTTCATCGATTGAAATGATGTTTTCCGCAATGAGATCGACATTCGCTTTTCAATTTAACGAATAAGTCAGAGCGAATATCAGGAGTTAATGTCACTCGGCTGAGCGAATATCTTTGGATGCCAAGCCTTAGACCAAAAGGGAATAAATTGTTTGATTGCCCATAGATGAATTTTCAAAGTTGGTTCAATCAGTCTGGATTTGTTTTAACTGAATAAAGAAAGATCTTGGACCCCAATGGAAATAAGCTTCATTAGAGGCTTTCTTGGCATCATTGGAGATTAGCATTTAGTTTATTTTGATGTCTAAATGAATTCAACAAACATTAAAAAACACTAAAATTTTTAACACAAATTCTTTAAAAAATGTTACATCTTCAGATTGCAAAATAAAAAAAAAACCTTTTCCAAATGAGCCTAGGCCTTGAAGAACTTCTCACTTTCAAAATTGAGAATCTTATCTCCAAGCTAACCAAGACCTTCCAAATTTGTCACTTTTAAGATGAAGGAAAATTAACTCGAAATGGACCTACTGCAAGGACTCGCAAAATATTGCTTCCTCATTTGCGAGAAATAAATTTTGCTATGTCTTAGAGCAGGGCATATAGTGCTAAATGTCATCTGATTTGTGAAATGTTGTTTGAGAGATGAGAGGTTAGGAGTTCAAATTCAAGAGAAACCACCTTTTGTAGACATTTTATTAATGAGCAGATGCTAAACCACTTTGGTAAAAAGAAGAGCTTTCATATTGCTATCATGTTTGGATAAAAACAAAAACAGTTTCACTACACAAGAAAATTGTCATTGATTTGTCTTTTGAGTCCCCTTGGCTCAATTTATTCATTATTTCTAGTTGTTTCTCTTTTTCTTTTCTCATTCACAGCTTGATTCCTACCATGCTGATCTTGCAGTCAACTGGGAACAAAATGACCCCAGGAAGATCCTTGTGCAGTAGAACTGTAGCTTCATTGGACATCAGTAAGACCTGCAATATTGTCACATCAAAAATGCTATTTTTATAAAGTTATAGATTTTTAAAAAAATGCGATTTTGTAAACTTGCAGTTTTTAATCAAGCATCAGCTGTCTGTAGAGGTATCACTTGTGTATGAGTATCAATAGGATATATGTAAACTTTGCTGAAGTCTCTGATTCACTCTACATTGATGTGATGATCAGTGACCCCACCATGCAATGAAGTCTTGGAGACTTGGAGATACCAGACTTGACGCCAATTTTATTCTGCAGTTTAGACCAAATGGAGCTATTCAAATTTTACTGATGATAGACCACACTTGGCGCCATTTTTATTCCGCTGCGTAGACCAAATGGAGGTATTCAGATTTTACCGATGATACATAAGATCTTGTTGTATTGACCGAACTTGAGAACACCAACAGACACTTTGCGTACTGTATGACTAATCATTCACAAAGTATTATTAGCACATTTCAGTACCTGAATCTCCTTGAGCATGGAATTGATTTTGGTGGGAACCAAGTGTACCTGAATACAAATAATAATAATTCAAGCATTTATATTGGGCCTTTTCTCGGATACAAAGCGCTGGCCATTATCATTACACGGTAACAAGGGAATCATCAGAACCATTTTGCCTTGAACTATGCTATTTGTGGCCAATGACCAAAGGCACAGACCTATCAGCACTTAGGTTGTGATATTCCCCCTAAACAGCTCCCCAATACGCTCGGCAAGTGTGATAAAGTGATTTGCCAAGGTTTACAAGACGTTGGCCCTAGCAGGGCCCGAACTCACAACCTTCAGATCATGAGTCCTGCACTGTTCCGATAGACCACACGCGCCCACATTTTAAGGTTCATGGCTGACGACGCGATTACATGGGCCAGTATACAAAGTCTGGAATTTCTACTCTATACTTATGAGTGAATAGAGGTCTTTGTTTGAAATTGGAGGTGTTTGTTTAGGGCCGAGGTAGCTCCTGCATCAGAAAAGTACCAAGGCACAAAACAAGCATTGATGGTTTTAAACAAGGACCGAATTAAAAGATGGTGCAAAGTTATTATTGTCATTAATAAGCATTTTTTTAATTACTGATTTTGGCCAAAAACGAGTGAAATTCATAGTGTCAATTAGTTAGTTTCTTTGCCATCTGCTTAAAACATTGATCAATCCAGGCACTGCTTCTGTGTTGTGTTTAGTCAAATGCGACCTCCATGATATCATTACGTGCGTATTTTGCGTTTAAAGCATGTGCGCTATATTCACGAGCACTACGTACACGTAGGTCATTATCAGAAGTCATTGTTACCTGATAATGACCACGCTATTGTTTCCGTGAAACTAAAATGATGTTATTAGATTGTTAGGTTATTAAATATTACAATTTAATATCTAGACTTGTTTGTATACATTTAAAAATGCATGTGCAGAAAATCATGGTCATCCAAAAGGTAACTTGTAAATTAAAAGCAAGTGTATATTTTCCAAAAACAATTTTAGTGGCTTGCAAGTCATCATGTGAGTGCAAGAAAGTCGTATCTGCAATGGCTGACCTAAGTTATATTTATTTTAAAAGTTGTCACAAGAATGTGAGAAATCGCTCAAAATTTCACTATCTTATGTCAGTGGTTCTTGAAATGGTTCTTCAGGTGACACCGTCAAGAACCACTGATGCAAGACTGGAAATTATAATGTGTGCAACCCAAATTCATGACAAATGGCAGCTATTGCAGATTCGACTTTCTTGCCCTCACATGACGAACTTAAGCCCACATCTGTATAATTGTGTTGCTTGTCCTGAACTCTCACCATGCTTTCCAGAAATAAGCCATTCAAGGTGCTGTATGTATATTGTGTATTATATTGTAAATATATTTCTGTATCAATGTACAGATTGTCCCAGTTTTATTTATTATTTTAGAAATGCATATCATATCAAGTGAAAGTCATTTAACCAACTTTATTGTGTAGAACCAAAATATTCACTAGCATTTTTTTGTACTTAGGCCCATACTTAATGAAGCGAAATATCGCTATTATGTGACCCGCCATATCAATAGGTACCTTAAGGTCGGCATAGTAAATTATGTGATACGGGCCATTGAAGCTTAGCATAGTCGAAAATAATGTTTAATGAGGTTCCAACATCCAGAACATAAGAAAAATTATTTAAAAACCAAGATTAAAATCCTCTCTCCATTCAAGTCTACTCAGTACAAAAACTTAACTCAATTTTCTCAGAACTATAGTTTTCTGAATCAGCTCGATGCGTTTTACCAATTTAGATGGAACTTTGCAACCGAACATCCAATAACCAAAAGCAAGGTGGCATTTTATAGATTAAAATCTCTGCTTTCAGATGAGACTAAAAAATCGATTGGGAACCCTTAAGGCTTTCGATATGGCTGGTCACATATATGAGGCCAAAAAATAGCTGACTTGCCCTTTGTGACCGACCCATATTTGTGAAATTTTCAGTTGCTTTTTTTCATGAACTTTTGCCAATCTTAACATGAGAACTTTGTGAAAATAGCATAATATTTGAGCTGAAAATATAAAAACATATAATTTTATTTTATTTGATATTTTACATTTTCTCGGTCCATTTTGGATCCAAGAGAAATTTTTAAAAAGTACAAACATTTAAAAATCTGACCGACCGTCCGACCATCAATTTAAACCTCTCAGGGCAAGTCAACAAGTTTTTCTTTTTGGCCCTGTATGTATAGACTTATAAATACAAGCTGTTTAAATAGCTGCTTGCAGCCTTGCATGCACCATATACGCCCGCCTGGGGGTACTCAACGTTTGCCAGGACGTGTGAGTGCGGCCAAAACCTAGGAACCCATCTTTAGGAGTAATTTTTAGAAAAGGACACCCATGTTTTTTCTCCAAAAACAGGCTCATTTTTCAAAATTTTCTGAGTAAGCGGTGTGAGCCCAATAAATGTTTTAATTTTTTATCTATTTTAGCGTGTTTGCTTGAAAATGTGACCCATGTTTAGGGATCTGGGGGCCAAAAATGGGACCCATGTGCAGTTATATTTGTGTAAAATTCTTTCCATTTGGGAGGCACGTCCCTGTATGTCAGGACCCCGGGCACATACATAGATCGTTTCCTCTTCTGTGTTTTTGGAACAGAGGGGTTTGTGATGGAAAACAAAAACCAAAATAGCTGTATTTGTTGGATGCGTATTTCTCCATTCCTTTATCTGTAACTGTTGTTTTCTTCATATCATGATTTGAAGTTTGAACTACATGGATGTGCTCATATTCTTGTCATTATCAGTTGTAATTTGGTATAAAAATGAAAGAAATAACAATCTGTTTTCCAGTCCATGTGACTTGTGGAAAAATGGTGCCATGAGAATGATGTGGTGTCAAGTGCAAACCCCTGGGGGATTCTTACATTAGGTTGATATACGGGTATGTGCCACGTTTTGGGGTATAATTTCGCCCTTTCTTGGTATATAGATGGTTGGGTTTTTGTCACAGACCTTATGCTTTTTGAAAAAATTAGGTGTTTTGGAGGAAAATTGTCTGAAAAAGTGCCTAATTTGGCCCAAATTGGGTGTCGGGAAAATGGCCTTTTTGAGGTATAGAGAACAGTCCTTATCACGAAGTCTGTGTGGCACCCGCACCCCCCTGTACAAAAAGTCTTTGAGAACACAACCCCCCCCCCCCACCCAGAAAACTTGTCGCTTCCGGTTTTTAAAGTCGCTGAGATAATCAATATCTGCAAAATTTTGTCGCACTGCAAGATTTTTCAAGTAGAAATGAATTCAATTTTCATATAAATATGAAATGGCAAAGCTGCAAAGCTACAATTTAAGTATGAAAGCATCATAACATACCAAACTTTTGTGTATGATTTACAAAGATTACACTTAAGAACTGAATAAAATATTGAATATTAAATATAATATAGATTTAAA
>JXSR01S008280.1:58649-71307 GCA_000969725.1 Ophiothrix spiculata
AGGTTGCTAAAATTCATATGTGGAAAAGGCTGTCATAAGTTAAATTAACAATCAGGATAAAAGACTTTTTACTGCTTTCTTGAATTGCACATATGATTTAGATGTTTTTACTTGAGTTGGTAACTTGTTCCACTCTTGAATGCCTGTGAAATAAAAAGTATTGCACTGTTGACCTTTGATTTTTAGAACAAGAAAATTAGTTGCACTACCCCTTGTATTATACCTGTAGCTATTGGAAAGCTTGATAAAATTAGAAATCATATACCCAGGTGCAATTTCATGGTAAATGTTATACATGTGGTTCAGCTTGAGTTGTTTGACTCTATCTTCCACTCTCAGCATCTTAACCTTCTTCAATTCATCAATACCAATGTGGGCCCTTGGGTCAAGGTAACCAAGAAGAACAACAATAATCAAAATGGCATTGGATAAGTGCATTGCACGACTTCTTTCATTTAGGAAATGTCCTTGTCTGTATAAAAAAAGCAAGACGGCTGGACACCTTTTTGATGACAGATTTTGAAACGCTTTCGCCACTCACATCATTATCAAGATATTTAACAGAATCGGTTGGGGTGATAATATTACCATCGCATTTGACTTCAAACTTATCAACCCTGCTTAACCTGATTTTTGATCCAAAAAGAATGGACTCAGTTTTGCCAAAATATAAAGACAATTTGTTATCTATTAACCATTGCCTGCAGGATTCAAGTTCTTGACTTAAATTAGATGCAATAACTTCAGGATCTTTCCCGGATGTAAAAAGGGCGCTATCGTCAGCATAAAGTAACAGGCTACAATTGACACTTGATGACATATCATTTACATAGCACAGGAATAGCAGTGGGCCTAATATGCTCCCCTGTGGAACACCGCATGAGATATACATAGGCTGTGACTCAGTTTGGTTGACATTAACAATCTGTTGCCTATTACATATATATGATTTAAACCATGAAATTGAATCATTACTGACACCCATGGCTTGCAACTTGTTGCAGAGTGTAACATGATCGACCGTCTCAAATGCCTTTTGAAGATCTAGCAGCAACATACCTATGTATTTACCAGCAGCCATCTGAGATCTTAAGTAATCTGTGAGGTGAATAAGGCATGTATCTGTGGAATACGATCCCCTGAAACCAGATTGCAAGTCATAAATGAGATTGTTATCAGAGAGGTATTTTTCAAGCTGGTTGTACACTGCTTTCTCCAGAATTTTTGACTTTTGACACAATAGATAGGATGCTTACAGGTCTGTAATTGCCTACATCTGATCTACACTTCTTTTTAAAGAGAGGCTTTACTCGTGCAAGTTTCATATCCGAAGGAAAAGAGTTACTTGAAATAGACAGATTAATGATGAAAGCAATATGATCTTTAATTGCTATGGCACTATCTTTTAGGAATTTTGCTGGTATACCATCAAGCCCAGTACTTTTGTTAGGCTTTAGCCTCATGAGTTCTTTATACACAAAATCAACGGAAACAGGTGACAGTTTGAATTTCCCTGGCATAACATTTTTGCTATCATAGTACTTCTTAAAATTGTGTGATTCAGTACTAAAATTGTTTTTTGCAGGTGGTAACTTACTAACTAATGATGAAGCAATGGTAGTATAAAACTCATTAATATAATTTGCAATTCTCTTAGAATCAAAGCACATCTCACCTTCAATATCAAGAATAACTTTGGTTTCATCTTTAGTTTTGTTACTGTACTCAAGTGAATTTAGCTGTTGCCAAAGCTTCTTTGAATCATGTTTGTGTTCCTCAATCCTATTACTTAAGTGCTCTGCTTTTGCAAATCTCACATCCCTTTGGATCTTGTTCCTGATCTGACAATATTCTTTGTATAAATCAGTTCTAGTTCTATCTTTCTTAAATTTGTACAATAAGTGGTCCCTATGTCTGATATTCTCAAGGATTTCACCAGTAATCCAAGGTTCTGTCCTGTTTTTCAATCGAATTTCTTTGATAGGTGCCACAGTATCAAGAATCTGCAAGAATATTGTCTTAAAATTACTCCATGCCTGATTCACATCACTACAATAAACGGTAGACCAATCAGCAGATGACAATGCTGCAAGCAGATTCTCAACACTGTAATTCTTTAGTGACCTGATTTTAGTGGTATTGTGGCTTCGACCAATTTGACTCTTAGAAACCTTATGTGTGCAGTAGATAAGTAGATGGTCACTTAATCCAGATCTTATTTTGATTATTACATATAACATTGTCTATCAAGGTACTACTGGTGTCAGTAATGCGTGTTGCATTCTTAATCAACTGTTTCAGACTAAATAAGTCAAGTATGTTTTGATAGTTCTTAAAAAGGCTACAGTTCTGTTCGAAAAAAATTGCATTAATATAACCAAGGATCATTATTTCACAATCAGATCTCACGTTTGAAAGACAATTCTCAAAGTGGTCCCAATATTCAACATCCTCATCTGGGGGCCTATATACAGTACCAATAGTAATATGCTTTGATAATAATAAATCAAACCAAATTGACTCAATTTGATTGTCATGTAAATCTTGTCGGGGGTTAAATGCAAAACAATTCCGTATATACACAAACTCCTCCTCCCTCACGATTTTTGTCATGTCGAAGAACGGAATAACCATTGATGGCAATTTCAGAATCTGTGATGGTATCATCTAGCCATGTCTCAGAGATGCCAATTACTCTGCTCTAGTTTTCTGGGCAATAACATGTATCTCTGGGATCTTATTTAACCGAGATCTGACATTGAGGTGAATCATGTGAATACCCCTTCGATTAAATTGTTCATACTGTGTCTGTTCAAATTGATGAAATTGAGTTTTATTTGTCTTGGAAGCAGATGATTTTTGTTTTTGCCATTGAGATGGGCCAGGGTGGGGGTGAACATCGCCGCACTTCATTAGTGACAAAATAAGCAGTGATGAACCATAGGCCGAGCTTGAAGGACCTCTGGTGTAATTTGACTTTGTAACTAGCTTTTTATCACTATGATTTCCTACAATAAACTTTGACCATAAGTCAACGGAATTTGATAAAGAAAAATTAGTCAACGAAGATTGATTAACTACAAGATGACATCCATGCTGAACATCTGCAATGGGGTAATTGTATTTATGATCAACTGCCATACTAATGTAAGAATCACCCTTTTGCGAAAAAAAAAATGCATCTGTCGGATCATGTTCCGAATTCTCTTTTGCGTCATATGTAAGTGTATTCTAATTTGGACAAAACGATTGAGGTATGGTAGTTTGAATGGGCGTTTAAGACCAAATAGCGGTAAGACCGTGACCGTATATACTATTAAGACCTGGTAAGAATGAAGGAAGCAGCATTTTCTTTGAAAAAGGGCAGAGTTAATCTAGGGGATTTTAATAATCAGTAATTTACGCTCAAGCAAATCAATATCGTGAATTCATCAATAATAATCAATGTCAATATAGTCGGAATATTTAAGGCGATGTTTAACATTTGAGGACAGTTTACCAACGCCAAGGTAAAATAGTCAGAAATTATCAAATCTTGTTGATCCCGTGATGTGATTTTCAACCATCGTGTATACAATTAGTTTGAATGGTAAGGTACCGTTATGTGAATTCTACTTTGATTATTAGCAATATCACTATTTTTACAATTTTACAAGTATTAAACATTTCCAAATCTGTAACTGTTTTTGCATACAAGAAAAGCTAAGAAATAACTCAGACAAGATATCGGTTAACAGGTCACGTCGGTTTTCAATATCAGAGAGACAGTAGATGTAATTGAATGGAACCAGTTGGGAATATAGACAGATATTCTCGTAGTATTCTTTGTCGACAAATTGAAATACACTATCGTTAGCGTATTACGACGGATATGTGTTTATAGACTTGCTTGAAGCGCTACTTTCATAACCGATTTGATACTTTACCTTTTTGTATATAATGAATTGGTATTTGTATCAAAATGCTGAAAGGTCGAGACTTTTTGGCTTCAATTGCTGCGCTTTTACTCTACGAATACAATGTAAAGATAATTGTTTTTTCCCCCAATAATAATTTACTTATACAGTTAAAGAAATGCAGGTAAGATAAAAAAAAAGCCTTTAACATAAAGCTCCAAAGCTTTTATCATATTTAGTGCCTTTTTAGTAGGTTTGGTACAAGGGTGTTCTATAAAACAAAAATAAGAAATTTCGTGATGGAATTTTATGCCTATTATACTGAAATATGCTACAACTAAAGCTGAGTCAAACGTATAGAAAAATAGCGCACATAGCGCACCAAAATACACAAAACATGATGGCGATGTAGTAGGCTACAAAGTCTACAACATATTTATGTATTGGCCAAATTGCGTGACAATTTTGTACTGCCCTATTGAGACTAACAGCTGTCGTGGATACGATGGGTTTCAAGAAATGGTTTTGTTATACTCTATACAAATTGTTGTTGTTTGTAGATTTGCTTGTTTTGATTTTTTTTTTCATTACGGATGACATAATATATAACATTTGCAAAACCATAACTAGGGTTTTAAGAATGTAACTTTCATTTTTTCAAATATATGCGGTTTTTCATCAATTTTATTCAATCAAAACGATTCCTAAATTCATTCATTTGAATTTAGTGTCACACAAAAATGCTTAAGCAAAAACGATTAAAATTTGGCAACCAACGTTTTTGTATATATATGAATTTTAAAAATAATCAGTCTAGGACACTATAGGTAATAAAGTCTGCTTAAACATGTAAAATCTAACAAATACGAAAATCACAAGTTCCTCTTTGAAAAAAGTAGATGGTCCAACAAAGAGTCTTTAAATTATCCAAACATAAATCTAGATTAAGAGGATCATGAATAAACTAGACCTTCGTTTACGGACAAACAAGATGCAGAAAATTAGATTTAATTTTAATCTAACATGGTGATGTGTGATTATTTTGAAGTACAAAAAGATATAATAATATACAAAAAACTGAATAATTCGGACACTGAAACGTTGATCGTTGCGTCTTGAGTTTGTACTAAATGTCTTGAGAGTGAAATGATATTATGGAATCATGTCTAGCATGTGTCTACAAATACATGTCATGGCAATGTTAGGCGATAAAATTCAGTATGCTTCATGTATGATCCCCTATGGCAAACTGCTGCAGCTGGTATGGCTTCTCATTTTTTTCCCAAGCTTGAGCAAAATCGTAAGCAAGGAATACGAATACAGATCATTACAAAAGACGTGATATACAACGTGTTTTGAGTCACATGCTTCTCAATTTTAGGTCGTCTGTTGGTGTAATAACATAACGAATCAAGGTTTTTAATACCAGTTGCCTGAATTAAATTGAAAAGGGGGCAAAAAGTGTTAAATTAACCTACGGCAATATTTTCATTTCTATTACCTCTATTGGTATCCATTTCAAGTCATAGCTTAGATAGAAATGTAGTCATTATATCCCAGTAAGACAACATCCAACGGCTGTTCATGCAAACATGGAATAGGGGGAAAGCTTTTAGTTCTGGTATTAAAAGAGTTGCTGCTGGGGTTTTATTTGCTTCTTTCGGTTATTGTACACGTTTTGAAAACATGCATGGTGTACTATTTTAGATAATCCTGAATTTACAAAATCATACAAACTATCATAAACTTTTGATTATTTAGTTTCTACGATTGTTCTCATTAATTTAAATAGATACTGTTATCCACGTTAATCTCCTTTTATTCTCATTTGGATGTAACGATTAATGTTAGTATTGTTAAATGCTAAATATATTGAAATTTTCGTGGCAATGAGCAACAAGCCTATCCCACGACATCCTTTTTAAAAGATTAAGTTTCACAGTCAACAATCACCATGGCCGGAGATTCACCCTGATAACATTAACAACATCGGTCAGATCAATATCCTCGAACATTGGATGTTCATTACTTTCAACCTTCTTTTTTATTTTTTAAAACTTGATGGTTTTTAAAAACAATGTATATGTGAAACTTGATCTAGGTATTGGTTAAAAATATCGACTGTCGGGAGCAATCCAAGCTACCTGTAGCATAATGAAATCGTGCTATATCAGGCTATACCAGTCTCCAGTCTGATAAATCTGACCGTTTATGTTTACATGCCCGGTAGGGTATATTGATGTATACAAGGGAAAAGGTCAGCAGAAAAAGAAAAACAGCTAAAATGTTAAAACAATATGTAGTCTGTACCGTAGGAACAGTTTTCATGAATAATAATGAGGATGCACCTAATTTGCATATCGAAACATCATCTGAAAATCTCAATAGAGTACCATACAGAGGTTGTGGGTTCGAGCCCCGGGCCCGGCGGTTTACATTTCTTCGTTTCCTTGGGCAAGAAACTTTAATCTAATTGCTCCATGTTTCGGAATGTCACGTTAAGCCGTTGGTCCCCTGTGCGAATGCTCATGCTCCTTCTTGGGGCGCTGCATACAGTGTATACCTGATGAGTCCATGAAACGATTAACGTTAAGCATTTAAAATCCCTCAATAGAACACAACGTTGAATAACTGCCCTATACCCCATAGACAAATGTCATGTGATACACAATACGAATGGGTAAGTGAGTCAAAGGTCAACGCACTTTCTCTCCAAAGATTTCCTCTCATCCTCGTCCCAGTCTTTCGCCGTTCAAACTAGAGTCTTGGTTTTTGAAAAACTGCCTGGACTTGACATAAAAATTAACTTATTGCACTAAATGATATTTTGAGGTGTAAAAGTAATCTTAGTCACCCTGAAATGGTAGTCAACCTTCAATAGACCATAACGGAAAAAAGCGTGAAACTAATGTTGCATGAGAGTTGTTGGTCTACACTTTGTTGTACAACTCGGACAATAAAAGCGGGGGACTGCTATTCCTACAAGTACTACTCCGGCATTACGGATTTTTGGATAGGCTGGACAGGTACATTTCGAGGATTGAAAGCCACATAGCCGGATTTGCATGGGCAACAATCACTACAGCCAGAATTGAGCTCGCTGATTTAAATATTAATGATAGTGGTCAAAACTGGAAAATTATAACTTTGTTTTTCCTAAAAGCAAATTAAGGATAAGATATGGCCATATTTGGGCATGATGCCCATATTTGGAATATCCAATAATATTACACATTTAGAAAGTATACATTATAGCCTGAAGTATACTTTAATGTTACATGTTATGCTTTAATGTTACATGTTTCACAGACAGTGATCAAAGACACGTATTATTCCCTGCGGTAAACTATAGCAGCTGATATGGCTTCTCAATCTTTTCCAATCTTGAAAAAAAAAAAAATCACGCAATGACTATGGCTATACAGTGAGACGGCAGGTTGCGAGATTTCCCTTTCCTTTATAAGAAATTATACGCTCAAAATATTGAATCGACCGTGCCCTTGATGTTTAACATAAATATTAATGAGTCTGAAAAATTTAAAAAAGGCCTATACAATCGAAAATATAGATCTGGAAAACAAAACATGTATATTTATGCATTGTGTAAATATAATGCAACTAAATTTTTTGAAATATGTGTGACATTTCGTGCCATTTTACTGCTATTACACGCGATAAACCTTCAATAGGTGATTCTCAATTCAGTGTCAAATATATATTTATGCCAATACGTTTATAGCAAATTATGGACTTTTATCTTCACGTTAAAACAATCTAAAACAAAATTCATGTAAGAGTTGCTTCTGTTTATCGTTCTGAAACATGATAACAAAACACGATATTTCTATAATTCTATCATTGCGCATGCGTAACCAATTATTTTAACTATGAAAGTATAAATCTTGAAATACCCATCAAATACACAATCAGCTAGTTTAGTGTTTAGAGCATCGGACTTTTAATCTCAAAACTGTGGGTTCGAACCCCGTCGGGGTCGTTTTGATATTATTTTTTTTTTTTGCGTAGTGTGTTAATCTTTTTTTGAAATTCCCAATTTTTTGGCATGATTTATATAAAAGAAACAAAAAGGTTACGTTTCAGTCCGGAAAATTCATGTTGCTTCCATTACATTTCGCATGAAATGCAAAATATTTCAACGCAGCGAGGCCATTCAAAACTAACTCTTGACATGAGATCCGTGGATGTTGCTGACGTCAGATGATGACCCGTCGTGACAAAAGGTAGTTGTTATCGAATTTTTGATGCCTAGGTATGACAAGTATGAAGAGTCGATATTAGGTACCTTTCGTACATCACATCAACGTATTTTTTCCTCTTGTTGTTTCTTCAATTTACAACCCTTACAGGCAAAATATTTATTTCAAATTTCATCAACTGAGTTTTCATATTTTTACTAGCAGAATCGATCCAACTGACAACGTTTTATCTTTTAAAACAAAGGGTTCAAATGTTTTGCTAAAAAAGTCTCAAAATCGTTGATTTTCATACAAAATGCCATATAATATTTATTTTTTATCAACAGCAAAAAACTTTGCGTTGTATTGGAAAAACTCCAAATTTTCATACCCCCGTTCCCAATTTGCATTTGCTTTCACCTTTTACAGATAATAAGGGTTCAATGTCAGCCTTTTCAGTGAGTCACGTTTAAAAAAAACATAAGCTCGCGATTTGGCGAGACTTGGATGTTAGAATTCGCATAATAACAGGGTCGCTACGGCTAGACTGTATAGAGTAATAAAAAAAATACCAATTCACCGTTATTAACGAAATTTTAACAAATATTTGCTTACTATTTCGTGCGTGTTTTTTTTTTCTAACAATGTTGTACTCATTTGTACTGGATGTCCCCTACTGGACATCCCCAAGACTTTACATAGGGAGTCCTCCCGAGAATAAAAACAATCAATATTTACAAACAAAACTTATTCAAAAGTTTTTAAAAAATAATATCTAACTATACTTGGGGCATGAAAGTTTCTTGATAACTGTTACTGATACCTTTCGTATAAAAATTGGTTTCTACGGGGTGTCTAGCCTCAACCGCATAGTACAGGTTTTGCTTTGAGGACTTGGATTTACGATAGGAAGCTATCATAGGAATAAAAGAAATTTTCTTTTTGTCATGTCCATGCATTATAATATTTTCCATGGTTTTTAGCGACTGTCAAGGGTCCGCTCGGATCCAATTCATAAACCCCTAATTTGTTGAGACCACCGAAAAGCTTAAACCCGGGAACCTAGCTGCTCTAGTTGAAGCTGGCTTTAATTAAATGTTGCACTTTGTTATAAATAAAAGTTATTACGTGTTAACAACAGGTTCTTATTTGCACTTGAATAGTAAAATAAGGCTAGTGTATGAATAGCATTGACGTATTCTGCTTTGCAACCTTTCCAAAGACAAAGATTTATAAAGATAATTATTTGATTTGGGGTTTCAACTCTCGTCTCGGCAAAAAAACCTATTTAATACAGTCATTTGTCACATTGTTTTTTAAACTTTAAAGGCAGTATTAATGTAAAGTTGCTACCGGTATTCAAAATTTGTAACCTTCTCTTGCCATTTTACTTTATTGAAAATATGAAAACTACACAAAATCATCATAGTAGAAGCGCTTCATAACTTGATATACGATTATAAAACAAATATTTGATCAACAAGTTGTTGAAAACCTTGTTGATTTAACGATCAAAGCTTTGTTTATTTTGATATTCCATTCAGCTTCCCATGAGGGTATGACTGATTGCAAATATTAATAAAGTACTAGCTCCCGACATCTCTAAGTGCACTTTTAGCTGCTTAGAATATCCCAAGGTATGCAGTAATCAGCAATAAATGGCAAACTATATCGCTACGTAACCCAATAAAGCTGCTTTATGTAATCATGTTAATTGTCAAGGTAGGGGTTGCGCATGTTTTGGTGCAAAAAAATTCAAGTCGTGTCTTTTTTGAGATAATTAGCATAAACTGGTAAAAAAAATTTGGAAAAAATGAAAAGTTTGACACGAATTAGAAATTGTCGCCATTTTAAAACGGAATGGCAGATTTATTTATTTATTTTTTTTTTGTATGTGAATATAATTGAGTTGGTGTATCACTTTGTACAGTTTTAAAGATAAATAATATGGAGAACATTGTTTTTAAAGCGATCCAAATTCAGGGTCCATATGGTCCCCCTTTGTGAAGTGTTAGGTGTTTTAGTGCACAATGTGTATTATTACGTCAGTCAACGATGGAGGGCAAAATCGTGAAAAAGAGAGAATAATGCGAGATTTCGTCCTTGTCAAATTTCGGGTTGTAACCCGAAATTTCACCTTACAAAAAAACAAACACGAAATTTCACATTATGAGTTTTAACCCGAAATTTCGCTATAAATATGTCGAAATTTCGACCCGCAACCCGAAATGATATAAATAAAGCTTCGTAATTAACGGGATTCTAAAACACCTTGTGCACTTAAGTGATATTGACGTGGTTTTATTACTTCCTTTCCGATGATCTATGTTTCTCTTTAATATATTTATCCATTTTGTATTTGGTTTTCTTTTCTTGATAAAGCATTAAAAGGTGTTGAGTCCAGCCTTAAGGACTGGCAGATGATTGGTGGAACTAAACTTGTTTGCCTAAGGCTTGGTTCGAGAACACAAAATTAGTGGCCATCTTCATTTTCTAATTACTGTTGGTGCCCCGACAGTAATTATTACACAGTAGACTTCTATTAGCTATAGGGCTTTCTAAAATGCTAAAAAGCCTTATCTTGAAAACGAATGGTCGAAATCAAGTGAAATTTCCATGATGTATTTATGTTGTACTCTTCTTTTTATTAAGCTAGAAATAAGAGAGGTTGCTTTAATACCGGAATCATGAATTGCACCTTTAAGACAGTGTCCCTAGTTTCAAGACATCAGCTATCTCAAAAACATTTTAATAATGATTTTCACAAAATAAGAGTATCTATCTGCCAGTCTTTCCGACCAATATTCTACCTAATATTACATTCCAAGGAATCAGTTAGAATCGAAAATATAGATCTGGAAAATAAAACATGTTGCATATTTATGTAAAAATATTGTGTAAATATAATGCAATTAAATTTTTCGAAATATGTGTGACATTTTGTGCACTTTTACTGGCAAGTTATTAAACGTGATAAACCTTAAAAATAGGCCGGTGATTTTCTCCAAAAATATAAATATTCAGTGTAAAATATATTTTTATGCCAATACGTGTTTTCTTCAAGTCCTGTGAAAATCTGGGGTCCACAAAGTCTTACTTTCTACAAATACAAATATGATTCAGATAATTCGTCAAATATTTACTTAATATTATCTATAGATTGTAGAATTATAAACATATCGTAAGAAATATTTCTCAATGTTTATTTCTTGAAATGAACATAAGCAGTTTTTTACATTAATTCTTTATCTATATCATGATATAATTATAAGCCGTGTACATTTTTGACTGGGGTAAATGTCTTTACCGCTCTCTATTTCTCTTCTTAATATTAAAATAATCTTTAAAATAATATTAAATGGAAATGTTTAACTTTTTAAGGTCACTAAAGATTATTAAAGTGACAACGCAAGTGTTTTCACTGACAAATATTTAATGCCTTACTATATGAAATACACTGTATAGTCAAGGGTCCGCTCGGATCCAATTCATATACAGCCCTAATTTGTTGAGACCACAGAAAAGCTTAAACCCAGGAATCTAGCTGTTCTAGTTAAAGCTAGCTTTAATGAAATGTTGCACTCTGTTGTAAATAAAAGTTATTACATGTTAACAACAGGTTCTTATTTGAACTTGAATAGTAAAATAAGGCTAGTATATGAATAGCGTTGACGTATTCTGTTTTGCAACCTTTCCAAAGACAGAGATTTATAAAGATAATATTTAATTTTGGGTTTCGACTCTCGTCGCGGCAAAAAAAACCTATTAAATACAGTCATTTGTCACATTGGTTTTGAGCCTCTAATGGCAGTATTAATGTAAAGTTGCTACCGGTATTCAATATTTGTAACCTCCTCTTGCCATTTTACTTAAACAATAATGGAATACTGAAAATATGAAAACTACACGAAACAATCATAGTAGCAGCGCTTCATATCTTGATATACGATTATGAAACAAATATTTGATCAACAAGTTGTTGAAAACCTTGTTGATATAACGATCAAAGCTTTGTTTATTTTGATATTCCATTCAGCTTCCCATGAGGGTATGATTGATTGCAAATACTAATAAAGTACTAGCTCCCGACATCTCTAAGTGCACTTTTAGCTGCTTAGAGTATCTCAAGGTCTGCAGTAATCAGCTATAAACGGCAAAATATAATGTAACATAACCCAATAAAGCTGTTTTATGTAATCATGGTAATTGTCAAGGTAGTGGTTGCACATTTTTTGGTGCAAAAAAATTCAAATCGGTCGCGTCGTTTTAGAGATAATTAGCATAAACTGGTAAAATGATGAGCCAATTTTTTGTTAAAAAATCCTTTAGGAAAGCAGATTTGCAATTTTTGGCGGGAAATTTTTCGGAAAAAATGAAAATTTGACATGAATTAGAAATCTGGCCGCCATTTTGAAACGGAATGACGGATTTTTTTTTATTTCATGTGAATTTAATTGAGTTGGTGTATCACAGTTTTAAAGATAAATAATATGGAGAACATTGTTTTTTAAAGCGATCAAAATCCAGGTCCATATGGACTCCTCCCCCTGTGCACTAACGGGATTC